>JAPDSC010163686.1:0-12942 GCA_026290005.1 Latrodectus geometricus
TTTCCATATAGAAGTACTATACCTTGAATTAATTTTAGACCGTATTGTTTACCAATATCCACATCTTCTTTCTGTTTGTAGTAAGTATGTCATCTTTAAAAGCAATAACAATTTTTAATGTCACTAATTGCTTTTTATATTTCAGTCGTAAGTCGTTTAAAAATAATTAAAATAAATAATCACATTCCATTTCTTTGAGGCATTTTTTGCTTTCACTCCTTTGAAAAAGTATCAAATTAGAAAGTTGTGATAGCAATTGTACTTAAGTCGAGAATTTTCATACTAAATACAAAATTTCTTGCTCAGGTGATTGTTGAACAGAATAGCATATCCTAGTTTCTCACCATTTTACTCCTTTTGAATGTAGTGATAATCTGTAAGCGCTTTTAATACTTGATAGATGTGACCCATATAGAAAGTACTTTTTGTAAGCGTGTCTAATTCTTTTTGGCGATAAGCTCATGTACTAAATTTTGTTTGAATTTGTCAGAATATGTGGAATTCATTACTTCTTATTTTGATAGGTAGCTGCTTTTCTGAAAGAAGTTAATCCTTCCAAATGACTAATATACGTTCGAATCGTTCAAAGCATCTTGAATTACACGACATGCTTGTCTAGACCTATTTTGAGAGGTTAGCTGCGTTCTATAGAATGAGTTATTCCTTCTAAGTGTTTAGAATATTAAAAATAAGTTAGAAATAACTATTTCAAGTGTTAATTTTTTATATAACACTAAGATGTATATAGTTGTTGGTAATCTTTTCAATGAGTTCTGTTTTAATAAAAAATTTAGGTAAATTGCTGTATAACCAGACCATTTTTGTCGACAAACAGACACTGATGTAACTCTACATCACCTGTATACAAATTGTTATGTAAAAACATAATTATGTTCTTCCGATAATGAATAACTAAAGTAGATTACTTATACAAACATAAGGTACATATAGGCAATTCAGATTGAACTGTAGTATTTCTGTCGTATTCGATTTTTAGTAACATAGCTTTTCTTAAGAAATCCAACTTCTTGCACTCTTAAGTTGAAATATATTCTCATGCGTGCATTCTGTTACTATAAAAAATATGTACGAAATATAGGTGTATATTATGCTCTAGTTTTACGAAGGGAAAACCACGGGTTGGGTGTGGCTCTCATCTGTGATGTGTTGGCGTGATTGTTATAGGTTTGGCTGCAAATGAAAAGAATCAAGGAAAGAAAAAGTGTCATTTATGTATAGCTGTCAGATGTGAACAAGGTCAGAGGGCAAGCACGCTACTCCACTTTATTCTACCATTGTGATCTGCCACGAAATTCTTCCATTGAGTCTTTTAAGTGGAATTAAGTTGTCATGTCATTTCCTAAAAGACAATGTCAACCTAGATAAAAGTTAGCTCACGAGTTGCACACTTAATTTTAAGGTGTCATTTTAAATAATTAAGATGTAATATCACGCTACTTAAATTGTTTTAAATTTTGTTTCGATACATTTCCATTGATCAGGACACAGTAGTTGTCAAAGTGAATTTTAGCGTTATTCTGTTAATAAAATAGCAATTGTACTGAGAATAAGTTTTGTCACCAAATAGTATAAAGAAAGAATAATTATAAATAGTTTTAATATAATTTCACTTTATCACCGAACAGTGAACACCTTAATAGCTTAAGATTGTTATATTGATTATTTTTAACATTCATCATCTCATATTTTTGCAACTAGACAGACTTTTTCTAAATAATGGGCAGATATTCATGTTTTACCAAGAAGGAAACTCTGAATAACAAATGTAACAGACATGCATGTGAGAAGAAGAAACGCAATATTCATTCTTCCGTTGTCAACAATACCTTGGAACAAATCTGGGACTTTATCTTTCGAATCAACCCCTTCTTATGATTAGTCCATGGAGAACTATAATAACCATGACAATTTTATGGCTCAAAAAACTATCAATATTGAAATACTTTTATGGTTCCAAATTCTGTTTCAATAATTTTCGAATAATCAGGCTTAAATGATTGTCAAGAATAAATGTTGGTATTCCACAATCAAAAAATATTTCGAGGTGGAACATGTAAAAAAACAAGTCTCTTGTGAGCAACTATTTTATGATAATTTCATTTTGAAAAATTTGAATATAATAATTAATGAAAAATTAAATTAAATTAAAATTTTTGGATCATATTTAATATTTTTCTATTAAACATTCTCAAGCAGTTATAAAAAATCAAAGTAATAGTGAACAATCAAAAATTTGTGAACTTATAGAAATTATAATCGTGAACTTATAAAATTGCTGTGATTGTAAGGTCACTGAATTGCAACATTTCATAACAAATCACAACATTTGGCGAAATATATGTATATTTTTTTGTGAAATCGTTCGTCGAAAAAGCGCATATATAGCATCTTAAATTACTGTTAAATCTGACGAAATAATGCGTTACAAAATGAACAATTTAGAGTCATTATCGCTAAGATTTGACATAATCTCATATTAAATCAAGTAAACGGGAAATTCCTCAATAAATGATACGGGTTGTATTGTTTTCCCGCTCCTTACTGATGTCTATAAAGTTTACAATGCAAATGTATACCTAGGCTTTAATAACGTGGCTATAGCATTTTACGTAACTGATTGGTAAAAAATTCAAATTGATATGCATGTTGTAATCATATGAATGTTGAACATTTACCCGAAGCTTTTTCAATCACCCAAAGTTCTTTATATTACAGACAAATTCATCACCGAATTTCAAGCTCTTAGTCTTGCAAAAGTTTTAGAACTTCCTTCGTTATTTATCAACATCCTTTTATATCAGGATGTGGAAAACAATAGAGAAACTTAAGAAAAACAAAATTCCACCTGCCAGCTAATAATTAAATTACCCATATTTGGTGAAAGAGTTCGAAAAGATCGTTTGAAGATAACACAGGGGGAAAAAATACAGGCATGTATTTAAGCATATGTTTCTTATCGATCAGCATCAAAAGCAAGCATGCCACACCTATATTTCATTAAGATTAAGTTCGATTTTGTAACCTGATAGGAAAGAAAGGAGGCAAAATGACTGGTGATGCCGGCGGCGTTACAAGTTTTGTTGCCAAGTTAGCTCGACAAACATGCTTGTTTGGCTACACAACTTTCGTTGATTAAAAATCATTGAATAATTAATGTTTACCCATAAATGATTAATTAACAAATGAAAGAAAGGAGTAAGCAATTTTAGATTTATGTATATCTAAAACTAGGTACTCAATCAATTAAAGATTAAATAATTTCTATATATTTTAGGTAAATAACTGATAAACCTCCATTTATTTATTCAATTTTTACGAAATTTTATTGACTTTCAACAATAAAAACAGATTTAGAAACATTTTAAATTTATCTTTACATTTAGTACACATTAACTTAATTCTAGTTTACACTTTTTCAAACAACACATTATTTGAAATGAAAATCTGAACTTTAGACAAAAACTTATTACTTAAAGTTCTTGAACAAGTTTAAACTATCAATGTTCTTTGTAAACTTAAAAAAAAAAAAAAAAAAGAAAAAAAAAAAGAAAAGGATGTGGGTTTTTTTTTTAAGTTGATTTATTGAAAACGAAACTTTTAATTGATTTTATAATGTAATTTTATTTCGCGACTACAAATCAATTTTAACGTTTCTTTATTCTTTTTATTTGGCTGCATTTTCGTCTATAATAATATTATTTATTGAACGACTAATCTGATTTCAAAACTTTCCCAAATTAGTGAATACTTTTTATAAAGCAATTTCATGTATCCATAAATTTCATATTTACATGTTTTCTCCAATTTTCTCTTACTAACTCATAGGTATTCTTGTTTCTTAAACTTATCATTACATAAAACAAGATCAGCCAACCAATTTTGATATCCTTATTATTTTTATCTTACACAGTTCAACTATTAATATCCTTATATAAGCAAAAAATTTTCCTTATAAAAAATAGTTAGAAATATTAATCTTATATAAAATTAATATTTCTAACTATTTTTTTATTTACTTTATGTTTTTCGTATTTCACTTCATACTTTCTAAAAAGAAAGAATTATCATAAAATCCATTATTGTAAAATAAATCAATTGTCCAATCTAATAAAACTTTTAGACAAATAAAATAAAATTAAAATATTTTTAATACTTTTATATTCAAATAACAATTGTGAATACCCTAGTACCCTGACAGAGAAAGGCGTTGTTTTAGTCTCGAAAAATGACAAGTTTAGTTCTTGATGAGTTAAACATTATCGTATCGAAAGAGCTTAGACTTATGATACCTTGTAGAATCAAAAATCCATGGCGCATACTTAAAAACTACCAATAAAAGTCTTCAAGTAAAGCGATTGAAACTGTAGAAGATACATTAAGCCTTATAGAAGTTAAATATTCATAAAATCTAATATTCTGGCTAAAAGAGATGATGGAGTCAACAAAGTATGGTCCAAAACTCCGAAGCAATCGATGCTGGTGTGATTTAACTTTTAACTATTCTTAATAAGTGATATAACTCTCCTTACACACATCGCTATATGTGCATGCATTGTTAGAACAATGATTAAAATTATTAACTTTATTATATAATATAATTTTTTAATTCATAAAATTTATTGAAAATGTATATTTATAATAGGGAGATCGTATTTTGACATAGTTTATTAACTTAGAAAATCTATTATATATATTTTTTTACAAATTCTTATTAACTGCGATTTTAGATAACTTGATTGAAAGTGCTTTGTACATGACAATAGTTGTTTCGATGCTAAGGAAAAAACTGTAGATATTAATATTGAAAAAATATATTATTTCCGATAATCATGGTAGGATATTTCTTCCGTGCTTATGATGTGATGTCAAAAAATGGCGTGGAAATTATTTATTCATGTCTGAATATCGTCGCAAGATAATGAATATTTGAAGATCTTAAATAATTGTGCCTAATGTTCACCAAAACCATTAACCATAAGAAGACATGTTGCCAAATGTTTAGATAAAATTACCTAGAGTTATAAAATTCTCTTTCCTTAACGTTTCACGAAACTAATTTTTCGTGAATTTTTATTATTAAAATTTAATATTTTTTCATGAATATGAAAATTGCAAATAGTTCAATAATTTCATCATTCGATATCCCTTTCCGTATAAATTATTTGTGAATCGCATTCAAAATGTTCTGCAAATAAATTTTGTTTCGTCATTAAAACATTTTTTTTTTTTTTTTTTTTTTGGTTGGACTGCGGGTATGAGTAAATCATGTTCATTCAAAGCGTCGGTTAAATTTTCTTTGCTTATTTTCAGTTGCGGTGGTATCTCTAATAAAGCTTGCATGTCAAAAACACTACATATCGTCTTTTTTCAACATTATTCCAAATATTTTCTTACTAGCGATAGTGATTAGAATCTCCTAAAGCTTCTTTAACTAAATGTTCATGATTAATCTTTACAAAAGTATCCTATGATATTTGCATTAAAAGCTGTTATACATAATTATGTTCTGATCTGTGAGTTGTAAGATGGAATTTAGATTAGTGAAAGAAAGTCCACATAAATTACTTCAAAAGACCCAAAGTTTCAACGTGAGTAACGCATTATCCTCAATTAGAGGTAATTGATGATTCTGTGATAATAAACTTCAATCAATACTACTCAGCAATAAAATAAACTTTATGAAAGAAATAATTTGAAAATAAAATCAAATGATAAAAAATTCAAATGAAAGATGTATAAAAATTATAATTCTAACGAAAAACTTTCAAAATTTGTGTTCGTAATTGTAGAACTAAAAGTATGCTTCTATGGGACTGTATATATATAGGTTGGGGTCTAACTAGTAATTCGTAAAGTCGTAAGTGTTTGTTAAAACGAGTAGCTACTCATAAAAAAGGTAAATTTATCTTCACTTTTCTTAATATTAGAAAATTCTGATAGATGGGACTAATTGCTCACTTTCGAAATTTATATCTTTTGTAATTATATATATATATATATATATATATATATATATATATATATAAAAATTGGAAATTTAAAAATTAAAATATTTAGGAAATGAAAACTATTTTTTTTTTCAAAAATTACATAAATTTTTACTATTAAAAATTTATAAGGTTTATATTTTAAAAGGTTATTTGTGTTTGTAAAAACTATTTGTTACCCCGGTAAAAATGATTTATTTTTCTTTTATTTAGTTGCTTTTTGTAAAAACAATTTTGCTAAAGATTTTAATGTTTAAATAAAAAAATTGGTTAATTATATTATGACTTCAGTGAAAATTTTTTAACTTATATTTTACTGTGGTATAAAATATTGTAAATCATTTTACTTAATTATGTGAAATGAAACTTGTTTGTGGCTTCTGTGTTAAGCATTCAAATTGTTCATTTCGTTACAAATATCAATTTTAATTTCTACAGTTCGTTAGGTTATCAGTATAAATTAATAACTTTGTCTTAAGGACAATTCAAAATTCCTATCTCTTAATTTTTTAAGAAATTTAAATTAAATTTTGAAATGAGAATTTTTTTTTTTTTTTTTTTTCGTTTATTAAATGAAATATTTCTGAAGAATTTTGTATTAATTTATAGTTTAGTTATCAGGAGTTCTTCTAGGTGGCGCCACTAAGAGATTCTTACTTAAGGTATAAAATTTAAGAAATATACTGAAAATTATTGATTTCAAGTTACATATAAAGTAATAAATCACTTATAACTTATTAAAATAAAATATATAATTAAAAAACTCGTATTAAGACTTTAATTTTCATAAATTTTGTTTGATATCCTATCAAATGTTGCTTAAATGTATCATAAAAAATACATCGATTTCAACAAACAAGGAAAATTAAAAAATTAATTTGTCAGTTGAATAAAAATAAAAAAAGAGTTGGCATGAATGTTTTCATCTAAAATATTTGTATTGTTTTAAATCATATTCATGTAAGCACAGGTCCATTCTAACCATATACTTACATATAGTGTTCAAATATTTATTTCATGTTACTTGGACTATAAAAATGTATTTAATTGAGGTATTTTTATTAGTATAATTAAGAAATACGATAAATATATGAGAGTTTAATCCACTGTTCAGGTGAAAAATTCTAAATTAAATAATTAACAACTAAATTTCAAATGTTCCATTACGTTGATTAATAATTTTCTCAATTTCTGATTAAATTTTTGCAATAAATAAGGGGAAAATGAAAATCAAATTGTCTTTATTAAGAGATACGCCCTTATTAATTTCAGTTAAGTCTGAATAAGCTTGTTTTAAATTCATAAGTTAAGTCTAGGAAATTATCTCTAAGATCGCTTTTATTTGATTTTATTTTTCCATGTTGATAAAAGTTATATATAACTATGGAGGAATATTCTAAGCTTGCAAAAAGGCTGTGAATTCAAGTTACATTTGATGCAGAGTACGTTTGAGAAAAATTGGAAAAAAGGTTGCTAAATTCATTTATAAATCATTTTAGTTTTTTGTAAGAAAAGATTGATCTCCAAAATACCGATCTTTTATTCCCAAAAGCTAAACTCATGAAAAGAAACAGCAATGGATTAAAAGGGCAGACTTACTTTTATCAGCCGAAGCTTCTAAACGCAGTCTACCATCTTGTCAATTTGATCTACAGTCAAATAACAAGACTGACTAATGAGTTAGTACCCTCCTATTATATATTATATTTCGCGGAGCACACACATATTTATTTTCATAAATCCAAATAATTGTAAAATGTAATTTCCAACTGTGCCAAGTTTAGAACCTTCTAGTTTCCATACGAGAATAACATCTTTCCCTATCAAGCAATCGCAGCCCCTTTACGTGTTATATTTTTCAGAGTAAATAACGTTTAATCTTAAAAGAGCTTCCTAAGAACAAAAGTAAATAGTCAACATATCTGTAATTAGTGAATAATTTTATTTTCTATCAAGTAATAAATGTGTATTCACTACTGAATGTTTAAATTGTTCACAGGTGCATATATATGCTTAATTGTTCTCTTTTCTCATAAATTTATGGATTATCGGTGATTGTAGCGCTACACTAAATTTAGCGACTAAACGTGAATATACTGTATTTGAAAATAAAAGGAACAGTTTTTAGAAATATTGTCCTAGTCTAAGCTTTAAAGAATCGAATAAGTGAACAATTTAATAAATCATATTTTCTAATAATACGTCTTAATTCACGAATATCGTTATTTACGTATTATCCCGTCGACCATGTGAGTTGAAGAAATATATAACCATTATGATTTAGATTCAAATGTTACAGTTTAGGGAGGAAACACTCACGCATATTTTTCGCTTTTAACCCAAATTTTAAGTTTATGGTTAAAAAATTGAGGCATGAATCAAAAACAGAATTTTTATTCTTTTGTTTAAAACAAGTTAGTTAACTATTCTATTTTTTCTCCCACATTTTTAAAAATGAAATTATTTGGTGGTCGATAAGCTAATATACAAGTACTCAAAAATATTTGCAGAAAGTATTTTCTAAAAACAAAAGTTTCATCATTTTTTTTTTTTGAAATTTTTATAATTTGTATAATTAATTTTAATAATTAGTTAAATGAATATTAATTAAATTATGAAAGTATAGATTACGGTGATCACATAAATGAGAGTATTTCTGTGGAATAAAAAAAAGACAAATTGGCAAATTTTACAAGTCATAACTCAATAATTAAACTACACACCGTAAACTAGGCTTGACTCCTGATTGAATTCTTTTTCACTATGGTTTCCTCTTTCATATTTTACTCTTTCCTTTCAGATTGCATAAAATGATTGTTTATAAAAGTAAGCTGACCTTTCAATTCTAAGATACTTAAATTAGAAAACTCTGTAGTGAAAAAACAGAAGCTTGATTCTAATTTTTTCTGTAACTTTCTGGAAAATTTTTACGATTTCTAAATGCATTTGGGCATTTGCTTTTGGTTCTCTTTTAGCTCCAGGCACCTATGAGCCGGAGAAGTGCATGAAAATGGTATTAGATTCCACGCCAAGATACTCATTTAGAATTAAACACAAAGAGCCAAAGCCTGATAATATTCCAGGCGAGTATTTTAAAAATTATTAATACCTTACAGTTAGAGACAGAACATTAGTATAAGGTTCTTTCTAGTTTTGGCGAACAATTTACTTAATAATTAACGAGAAATAAAAGGACACTCACAGAAATTGGACTTTGTCACTAATAAAAATTGTGGTACTTTTCTGTTATTGGAATCAAATTCATTGCCAAATGCCTTGCTATTATCACCAAGAGGCTCATAAGAACTCATTTCCTTTATTAATGTTTTTAAAACTTAATTTAGTTTCACTTCTTTTATCATGAAAATTAAATGATATTCGTAGTTTCATGGTTCTGCTTAAACATTAAAATGATGACAAAAACCTATTTTTTTCTTTTTGATTTCACTTCAAATTTTATAATATTCCGAATAACATTTATTTAAACTTCAAGTTATTGTAAATATTTTGATCATTTTTATGCTTCGAATTATCAACCACATTTTGAGCATTTGGCAAAATCAGAATCTGATACCTCAATAACAGAAAAGTATCAAAATCATTATTCTTTTTTAAATTTCAAATAATACTTTAAAAAGTTTTTCCCTTAATAAATATAAATGTTTTTAAGTTTTAATTTCATAATAAGTATCTATTCTCTCAAAAATATTAGTTTTAACACTTAGTTAAAATAAGTAATTTTGTACAAAAAAAGTAAAACAACATTCTTATTTTAGTACTTTTGATAAAAATGCTTTCGTGTTAAAAATTGATGTTAACAAATGCTTATACTAAACAGGTGGTGGAGTAAAATAATATTTCGAGCTTGAATAAAAGTGCAGATCTGAGAAATGAATATAAGCTTTACTTAAGATGATCTTTTTGACCAATGATACATTTTTAAGGACTTTTAATGAGCAATATTTTGATTGGCTCACTTACTTTTGTTTCATTTATAATATAGCACAATTAGCAATAATAATAATAATAATGTCAGTAAATATGACTAAAAAAATTGTAGAGGTGAAAAATTTCCAATAAAATATATATAATATTTGAATTTCTTAGAAATTGTAATAAAATTTGAAATTTTTTCAGTGTTCATAATTTATTTTTATTTTGAAAATGCAGGGTGTCCTAAAAATATCACGTACGACGCTACGGGAATTATTTATGTATACAAACTCTTTAAGCACTCTGCATAGCTCATTCTGTAGAGCACCCTGTTAGACCCATGTTGCTTGTTTGGAACCACAACTTAGTTTGATTTGTTTGTCACTCAACGAATGTTTTATGCATACTAAATTTAATTAAACCGAAACCAACGGTTTAAAATGAGTACCAAACTAATACAAATAACGCAATCTGAGGTAAGAAATGAATCCACTAAGTGTTGAACATAAGGCCTGACTTCTTACCCGAAAGTATTTTAGATTTACCATGATCTAAAAACACTCTCTCCAGAGTAGATTGTTCTGGATTTGATTCCAGCTATTGTTGGATTGCGGGATATGAATACTGCTTTTCTTATTTGTACATTAACGTCTACTGGAGCAGTGCTTGATAATTTCCTGGGTTTTTCATATCTGTGACACGTGGATACAGACCACTATCTTTGAACAGTCCTCGCAAAAAAGCGAAATGTAACGGATGTTTTAAAATTATTTACCATGACCTATGAATATTAGATTATCTGCTATGCCTAAAAACACCTTTAATTATTATGTAATACATTAAAACACATTAAAGGAAAATATATATTGCATATCATAGGAGAAATAAACTGTAATATTCGATTATAAATATTCGTATATAATATTTTATAAATCTTCAAATTGTAGATACTTTTTATCGAAGCAAAGATAACTCTTTTACTCATATTTTCAGAAAATTTTAAGGTGCTGTAAGGGATTTTTTAATTTGTTTCCTAATTATAAGCTTAATATTGTTTCTTGGTGGAATCTTTATGAACTAATTATAAGTTGAAAATTAACTACTTAATTATAATCTTGATGGAACAATTATAAGTTTAATCCTGATTGCTTGGTGATAATCTTTATCTGTGATTCTGAAAAAGAATACTTCCAAAAATCAAAGATTCTAAAAGAAGACGAAGTTGCTCATATAATCGAACTGCATGTTTTTAAGAATGCAATAGATTTGCAAAATATGAGTGGAAGGAAAGTTCACTCTGCCACAGTCAAATGTGTCGATTTTGATTTTTTGCGTGATAGCCTGAATTAACTCATGTTCAAAATATTGAGTTTTGTGTGAATTCCAAGAATCATTCGTAATGAAAACATCGCTTCTACTTAAAACTTATTTAAAATGAAGTTTAAGAAGAGGCTTCTTCAAATACTTACGTCAAAGCTAGTGTGCACTGAAGAAAAAAATGATGCATTGCCTTCATTCTACACTGTAAAAACAACGCATAAAATTGTAAACAAATGATAAATTTAAAAAAAAATGGAAATATCTTTAAGTCAGAGTATGGGAATATTTAGGACACCCTGTATTACGGAAAAGAATCTAGTTTTGCATTTTACATTGGCCGAGGAAGCTTGAAATGCATTATTTAATTGATAACTCGTTACTCTGATATTAAGAAATTAAATTTTAGTAATACAAAATTCTTTAAAAAATTTGATTATTTACATTGGAAGAGAAATTGTTAAGGAAATAAAATTAATTTCAAGAGAATAACAAATAATTACACCAAAATCCTTCATAAGTTATTTATAATGAACAAATCCCATTCAGCTTATTTTGAAAGGGGATTTAGCTGATTTACAGAAAGTTTATGAACAGCAGAAACTTTCAAAAGATATCTAGAAAAGTACACGAGGGAAAAACAGATGGCAATAGAGGGTAGAAAACATTTTCTTGGCAAATTGTGTCAACACGAAACACAAGAAGGAAGAGACATGAACAGAATAAGAAAATACGTTTATTATAATTAATACAACACAAAAAGGTAAGAAACAAAAATCAGTCGTCTTTAAAATTATTTGAAGTTTTTATTAAAGAAGAAGATGAAGGCCACCAGATCGTGTTGCAGGCTGCATATCTCTATAAAAGACCTAATGTTTTCGAAAATACTGGATATACCCGTGACTTTCCAACAACTGCCAAGTTCCTCAAAATTCTTAATGTGGGTTTCATACACCTGTGTTATGATGCATCTCCAGAAAAGGTAGTCAAGACAAGTAAAATCTGATCGAGCTGATTAGTGCAAGAGACCAGCCTGCCCTATATACTGTTGAACGATATGTCGTATTCAAGTTGAGACGCACTTCACTTGTGTCATTTATGGGACTTCAGCATGCTAAAACCATGTAAAAGAAACCATCGTAGTGAATGAATATGTTTTGTTCATCATTGTTGAAGGATGGTCAATTAGTTTACCTTTAGATAGGGGCATTTTTAGATGATAGGATAACAAGCACACTGGTTGATATACAAATATGCTATCTGTTGCATACTCTAGCCAAATCCGCACACTTTAAAATTTTTATCCTACAGAGAATGATAAATGCGTTTTCTCAGCATGTACATGACCTTCTTTCTTTGTACGTAGTGTTGTCACTACAATGCCAATAAATTGTTTCCTACAGTGTATTACTACTTAATTTCTCATAGTCTAGGTTTACTTTTCCTCTTTTGGAGTCATGTAAACGCTTTGCTGAAACACCCTACGTATAAATTTCTGGTTCTACAGATGAGAAATGAAGCACACACAACAGCGTATAGAAAAACATTCTTAAAATTTCCAATTTTAAATGTTCTTTGAATTGTAGAAATCATGAGATCTTAAATTGTTGCGTATATTTTGTATAGCTCCCGGTACGTATGAACCAGAGAAAGCGATCAAGAACATTCTTGATTCCACGCCAAA
>JAPDSC010163688.1:8087-53731 GCA_026290005.1 Latrodectus geometricus
TTTTTTTTTTTTTTTTTTTTTTTTTTTTTTTTTTTTTTTTTTTTTACTTTACATTGAAATAATCATCATTAATTATTCATAATTGAGGTACTAGTATATTCAGTTGACGATACTAAAAATACGCTCGCTTTTACGAACAAGCGTAATTACGCTTGACCTTTAAAGACCGTTAAAATAAATCGTAAAATAGAAAAATAATTGGCACTTAAAAGTAATTTTTTTTACTAAATTGCTCTTTTTCTTTAATAAAATTTAGTATTCGAAAAAAATATTTAGTACGCATTGTATTAGAAATACATGCGAAATAATTTTCCTATTTAAAAACAATTGGTATTTCTATTTTATCAATGAAAAATTAGACAAAATAGTAACTTATTTTTTCTTTTTCAAAACTGCATTCATAAAAATACATTTTTCCATTTTTTTTTCTTTCTTATTATTATCACCCCAAGCATAAATATGCAACTGCGTTGCTGGAACGCCAGTATCAAGCGATTCCATCCCATGATACTCCTTGTAAAAGTGCCTCAAGATAACCAGTAGTTTCAAGTGAAACCTCACTTGAAACTACTGGTTATAATGTGGAGCGTGGGTTCTAAAACCGAAGTTAGATTAAGCGAGAAAAATAAGACATAAATTTCTTTAAAAATAAATAAATAAATAAATTTTAGAATTCAACACCAATAATACGATTTGGATTTTCAGGGTCAGGATTTTAACACCAATAATGCAATTTGTTATTTACAATTCGGTGGATTATGATTCTTTATAGAAATGTCCTCTTAAATTTCTCAACTATAAAATAAAATTATATAAAGAGAATGTGAAAAATTAATGGAAACGTTAGATACTTAATGAGTTCGCATAAACAGATTTTTCAAAATTTTAATTAAAAAACTTATCATTGCGTTTATGGGATCCTGTTAGCGATCAGTCGCTAGTTCCTAAAGTCGGGAGTGTTCGTAAAAACGAGCATCTACTGTATTTATTTTATTATAGAAAGCTTTTTCGACTGAGAACCAGTCCTTACTTAATTAAATGAGCAGTTTCATTAAAGGCATATTTCTGTGGAACTCTCTTCATTGTTGTATTAAAAATGTTTTTAGTAAATTGAAATTGTTGTTGTAAATATTCATATTAATTTCATCTTAAAAAGTGTAAGAGTAAAAAGGATTTTAATTTGATTTTTAATCCTACATAGAAACTAAATGAGCAAATACTTAATTTTTAAATGTGATTTTATTATTCCTACAAACTTTTCTTATATTTAAATTCTTATTATATAATATAGTTAGTGTTTATCAGTATATTAATTCCTACTATATGAAATAAGTTTATTTTTATATCAGTTATTAAATATTATTGCATCACAATCTTCTGCAAACGCTCATTTATTATATTTGAATGCACAGAATTTACACAATGAATATTGAGTTATACAAGAGCCAAAGTTTCAATTGCTCTTTACTAGGACTGTTTTCCCCTAATTTGGAGAATTGGCTCCGTGGGCTTTTTATTGGCTGATATAGAAGGGAAATTAAATACCCTCCATGGATCAACGGTAGAAGCTCAACCACTTTAAGCAATGCCTCTACTTACTGATACAGGAACTCAACTGCACCTGGGGTTTCGTATTCAACTGAACTGACTAAATAGTAATTTATTTAAAATTATTAAAAAGAAATTATTTTATTTTATAAAATATTAAAATTAATTGAATTTCACGATGATAATTTTTACTAAGCATTCATATAAAAGTAGATTCATTTGTTGTTGTCTTGTCCCAGCTAAGTTGATAATAAGTGGTCGCTGCTCCACTTTTCCAAGTGAAGCGTAATTTAGTGTAGTGAATTCTTCAGTACACACATGTCATAGGTAGCCGTTTATAGGGTAAACAACCATTCAAAACGCATTTATACATGGAAAGGAGTAAGAGAAAGTACATATATGCCCAAACCGGGATTCAAACTCAAGGCCTCCCCATCTCCACTAGACCACTAGACAAAGTGGACAGCATATAACTCATTTATTTCCTATTATAGAACATTTTTGAGATTAATTTTATTTAAATTTCAACTTATTTTAAAGAAATATTGATAACAATTTCCCACATTTAAAATCCTTTCATTAAGTATTAAATGCAAATCATTAATCTTCTAACATTAATTGCCTTCTCATAATTAAAAGTATAATAAATGGAAAATCCTAACTTATTAATAGGAAATAAAAAAATGCAATTCTTATTTTTACTATTGTCACGAATTTGCTATAAAATTCTAACATATAAACATTAACATGGAATAAAAATATTTATTTATAATATTGTCATGAAATTACTACAAAATCATAAAATTAACATGGAACAAAAAATTTAAATTTAATTTATACTATTGTCATGAAATTACAAATTTCAGCTTTAAACTAAAATTTAAGAAAATAATAAAAGTGAGAATGTATTTAAATATATTCAGGAAATGTATTTAATTTCAAACATTATTTAACAGAATTTTTGTTAATGACTTTAAATAATAAAAAATTATAATTTATACTTTTCTAGAAAAAGTTTTTCAAAGAAAGAATTTTGTCTATGAAATTTGCAACTACTGAAATTAACTACAGTTGTAATTCATGGTTTAACATAAAATTAATTGAAATAATAACATAAATTAATTCACTTTTAAACAGTAAAAATGTTGAGTTCTAATATATTTATAATTATAATAGCTGGTAACTTACAGGAAATATAAAGAAGGAGAATTTAAAGAAAAATAAAATCTGGAGGAACAAATACAAATGCGAAACGAGAATTCTTGTTCTAAGCTACTCGTTCGGTAAATAATTCCAAATTCTTAAAATAATTTACCTCATTTCAGATATATTAAAAAATAAATTTACACCAGAAAAAAAAAATCAATGTTGAATGTCAATTATAAATGAAATTTTAAGCGATTTTTACAAATAATATATTTATAATATTTTACCTTGCTCAATTTTTCATGTTACGATAATTTAAGATAAATATCCAGATTACATTCACAACGAATGTCCAATATACGTCCATTTTTAATCTACATACATCCATGAATTAAAGTCCATATTCGTCGGCAGCCCACATCCACTGAACAGCCTTTCATGGATGTCAAATAGATATACCAGGTTGTGTGCTTATTTAATTAAGATATATTAATTTGTATATAATGTATGCCATTTTACATTAAACTTGAGATATCACGTTCGCAGATGACGTCATAGAAAAGAAAATATCACTAAGAAGACATGTCAAGCTTACTAAAAAATGTGATCGAAATTTTCTTTTCATTAAATATTAGAATTATTTGTTCCTGCACGCGTATAATGTTCACAGTTAAGACTATTTGTTACATTAAGAACTTATTTTTTTTTTTTTAAAAAAAAAGTTGCTCTAATTAATTACAATAATTCTAATTATTATTTATAATCTCCCTTTTTCATTCCACGCTATTCATTTCATTGTCATGTTTAATTCGGACAATGAAGTTAAAACAACATTACTGTGACGTAGTAAGTGCCATACTTTCCAGTGAAAATTCTTCCGATATGGAAATTACGAATAAAATTACGGATTATTCAAGTCAAAAACAATTTTTCTTTTGTTAAAATCTCCAGTGATGTTACTAAATATAGACATCTTGTTTTATCAATCGACGCCGAAAAATTGTCCGCCATCTCTATCCGAGAACACCAACTATTTATTCGCTCTACCCTCTTCTGAATAATATAATACACTAAGAACAAAGTTACGGGCAGAATTTTCAGCTGCAGAATTACCAAATCTATCCATTAAATTATGATTTGAAATAATGTGACGACAAATCACCACACTTTTTACAAAAGATACTAAAAAATTAATACATTAATATGATGTTAATGACGTCAATCATGAAACGAAAGCTAAAAACGTGATTAACGAAGTTGAGAAGTATGAATTTGATGATATTTTAAAAACGCTATAGTTTCAAAGATTACCATCTGAAACGTAGGATTATCAACTAACTTCGAATCTCTAAATAATTTAGCCTAAATGGTAGACAAACTTTCTGATGAAATGGATTCCTTCAAAGTGCCTTTGCAGTTTTGGCAGGTTGCTACTAGCTAATCCGTTTCCCTATCGGCTGAAATCGACGCTTTATATAGTGTAATTGCTTTCCTGATTAAACAATATGGATATTCCCTCGTAAAACAATATACAATATTCCCTCATAAGGTGGAATAACTCTTCTACGAGGGAAATAAAAGTAATATTCATATTACATGACATTTGTGATAGATGACACCAAAGTAAATTTTTGTTTGACCCTTGATCTGACGTTTTATGAATTCCTCTGAATAATAATCGATATAGCTTAAAACAATATTCACTTCAGTTATATGCAACCAATAATTCAAACATTTACACTTATGGCTCACAATTATTAAATTGCACTAAAAACGAAATTTCATTTGGAAATATTTAATCTATGATGACACAATCCCTATTATAAGACCCGATTTTCTACAAAATTTTGATCTCTTAATAAGTCTCAAAAGATGTAAAACGATCGATAACAACTCTAAACTTTTTCGCAAGGGTATAATTTCAAAATATTTAAATTTTTCTTGGATAAAATTAATTTTATGTGATTCGTGATATCACTAAATTTTAGCAGAATTTTTAGATATAATAAAATTATCAACCGGTTTATAAAACCCGTTAACTATAAAACGACGAATTATATAGAAACAAAGGGACCACCATTTCATAGCAAGGCCTGACAACTCATTCTAAAAATATAATACAAAGTTATAAAACAGAGATCTCCAATTTCTGTAGGATCAATTTCTGATGAGGCATTTTTTGGGTATCCAAACCTCTGTGGTCCTCATTCCTGCAAGTTTTTTTTTTAAATATTCTGGCTGTACCTGCCTTATTGAGGATTAGTGAAGACCAAACGTGTGAAATTTACGAAACCTCGTTTCCCAATACACCACATACAAGATTTACCAAACACATTTTATGGTAATACTAATTTTTGAAAACTTGATGTTGTTTACATATTTTCACAAAGCTGAGCATAATCACATGCAAGAAATAGCTATTTGTATTCCATTAGGACTTTCGCAAATTCGGCAATGGGGATAGTTATATTACAAATGGTCATTGAGGATTAGCAATTTTTCGCTCAGAGATTCCCCAGTGTAAAGAAATTATAGAGCATATAATAAGAAATTATTAACAGCATATGCTACCCTCAAACAACTGTCAACAAGCAATTAATAAACTTTCTGAAATTGACGCCTTGCCAGATGTGTTTCTAACTTTCTTGATTACTTACATCATCGCTTGAAATGCCTATTTTTTGACGTTTTCTAACGTCTCTTCTTTCATAGAGTTATTTCACCTAGAGCCCCTTAATTAAACTTTACAGGAGCTTTAATTTTACTCGTGAATTGAATCGCGTTTGCTACTGGTCTGATTCATCGTAACCAATTCATCCTTAAAGGGGCGCGGCCAATGAGTTAAATAGTAGGCGAGTCTCTGTAAACAAATGAGGAAAACATAGACAAATATTTTTAGAATACAAAAGCAAATTAAGGCAATATATAAAATTGCATACACAATAAATATTTTCAAATTTTCATATTTTTGATAAGATTACATTTGATCAATAAATTATTCATGCAATTTACTAATGCTCATTTTATAAGAGAATGATTACAAAATTTATCAATTTTGTGAAACTGCATAAATTTCTTACGGAATAAAGTCTGAAATCATTATAGATCACTTATCTAACTATTTCTAATATTAGGTTGGGGAAAAAGAAATCCATTATTTTTACGTGAACTTTTTGTAACTTCTTTCAGATTCGCTTTGTAAAAAGGTTTAAAACAGTTTTCATGTAGATTTTTAGGTACGACTGCTGACATGCTGTCAAGTTTGATAATTTTTGATATTTTATAGATATTCTCGACGATGTTGTATCCATGCGAGATGTATCTTTAGCATCCAAATACCCAAACGGAATCGACGAAACCAAAATTGTGCGTAACTGGTTGTTACAGTCATATATAGGACGATAAACACTTTTCACAGTTTTAGCAACCTGATTAGCATTTTCGCCATTATAAAAGAAAAACTAAAATGTATAGAATTTTCTGTTGGTTGTCTTCTATTTTTAAAACCTTGTACTCATAACTGAATTAATCAAACAAAAAACCGCAAGAGAATATTTTAGTGTCGAATGCCACCTTTCCAATGAGCATAAATTTGAAATTATTTGATAGATACCTCACGAGATAGCGATCACTACAGACGTCTACCGAAAAAATAATGGATAACTTTTTCCCAAAACTAATATAATATTAATATTATATATTTCATCAGTTTACTTTATTTAAATTTAAATTAATAATTTGTTTTAAATATCTTTATTTTATCAATTTTATCTCTTTATTTGTAGCTTCATATATTTCAATAATTTGTAAAATTTCAATTGATAATCAAATTCATATTCAGCATATAATTTTAAATTATTAAAAAGATTGGAATCAACTGTATAATAAAACTGAATTTATAACTGAAATAAATGTTTTATGTACTAGGAAAATTTGACATCTTCTATTTTTATTTAATTTTATAATTATTATTGATTATAAATAAGCTCAATTTTTCACTTAATTATTCCATCAATTATAAAAAAAATGATTGTAACATAATAATCTCAAAACCGTAATTTCATGCACCATTCTTGTTTTTAACCTCATACCCTTTACATGTACTTTTTCGAAAGAGTTAAGGCAGATTTTGAAATCAAAATTTGATCCAATATTCAAAAACTTAATGAATTTCAACAGAATAAATAAATTTCTATATTTATTAATAATATAATTGATTTTCAAGATTTTAATTACAGTTAAAAAAGTATATCGCGTTTGAAGTACCCCTAATAAAGAAACATAGCTTGTTTATTTCGTTAAAATTTTAATACCTCAAATGCACTAGCTAAATTGTGTGTGTGCTTTTTCTTAGTGAGAAACTAGGCATCCTTAATTAAAATATTATCTCTCATATTAATTTTAAAATTTTTTATGCAAAATAAATTTCATTGTTTATTGGGAACATTTTTTTACTCTTAAAACTAGTTTATTGAAATTTATGTGGTAAAGTCTGTTTCCATCAAATGCAGAATTTCAGTTGCGTTTTTTTATGTTTTCAATCCTTACGTTTTGAAATATATATTTCTACAATTCAAAAAAGAAAGAAGACATTATCTTTTCCACTGGCAAAGGCACCAAGATTATGCAGGAGAGTAACGTAACAATTTTGTGTTTATTTTTCTTACATTTTATTTCATGTAAAATGACAATGCATAACTATGTATTAAGAAATAATAAATCTTTAATTTTGCTAAATTTTATTAATAAATACATAAATTTTTTTCTGCAATTCAAAAAATAATCACTTAGGAAATTTAACGTCTTAAATTAATAATTTATAAAATAACTCGGAAAAAAATAAAAACAAAGGTAAGTTAATTAAAAATATATTTGTAAATAATTATGGAAAAGGAGGAGGGAGTTGATAAAAAGAAACTTTATAAATATACGTTACTGAATCGATTTATACCGAAGTGGAAAATTTTTGTGAAGATAAAATCGTTTTATTAACATATTCTAGAGACGGCATTTTTGTATATTAGATACTTAGAAAGTTTATTTACTTGTAGCAGTAGGTGCTAATAGTTCAAAAATTCAAATCATTTCAATTCATAGGGAAAATTTATTTAGAAAAACGCTTATTTCTCGGAGTTAACTCTGAGCCAAACGAATTTCATTCACTTATTGATAAGTTTGTTCAGGATCTTGATGATTGTTTATTTCGTTGATTTAATTAATTAAACTGTTAATTGAAATGTTAAGGCAAATGTATTTAAATGTTTGTTCAAGAGTATGTATTACAATTACTTTTATCATTTCAATGAAGCAGTAATATATATTCAAAGGACTATATTTAATATCATGAAGAATAGGATTAACTTTTTTTAGTATTTTTTAATGATCATTATAAAATATATAATATCTGTTTCGTCAAACGTGAAGAACTTAATCATTAAAATTTTCTTATTTTTGTCAAAATGACTATCATTTGAATCCCAAAAACATCGGTAATCTGTTTAAATTACTTTTTTTTTTTTTAATCTAAACATCTTAAAATATAGTTACACTTATTACATTCTAAACTGATTAAAAAATTATATAACTTAATTTTAAATATTAGTTTGCTACAAATATTTGTTTCAATTTAAATATCTTCCAAAAGTAGTAAAACAAAATATTTGTTGTAGAAATGAATTTAAAATATTATTATATTTAAAAATATTAGAGAATTTCTCTATTGATTGAAACGTATTCTATTTCCATATACAAATTTTAAGCAAAATATATTAAATTCATAAAATTAACATTTATAATAGCATTTTTTCATGCTTATAAAATGTAATTACGTTTAAGGTAATTTGCTATACAGTTTGAACAAAATATTTACTATGATTTATAATGTCAGTCTTTAAGAAATTTGGAATCCTTAAAAAAACTTAGAATGAATTTTTTATAAATTTATTTACATAACATTAAAAAAAATATGTAACAAAATAAGAACAAAAGTTAATAATCATGAAACAAGTATTATGTATGCGCAGTATTCTAAGAAAAATTTGAGAAATAATTTGATATATACATTCAGTGAAATACGAGAAATTTGAAATAAATAAAATATTTAAAATGATTAGTTAATCTTATAAAATGCACTGATAAATTATATTGTATTAATATTTGTTAAATATGTTTCCTTTAAATAAAATAAATTCCCATGTGCTGTGGGAAAACGAAAACTACATCTGTATTTAGATAAGTCACTTTATAATTAGATACTTTACTGTGACGGGAGATATTTTCGGTTAAGATAATAACATCTCCAAGTATGTGGATCGATTTTAAATTATTATCAGATTCGTGAAATTAATTTTGATTTCCTGCACTATGAATTGCTCTTTACAGTTAAAATTTCTCAAGAAAGTATTGGAAAGTTTTCCGTAACTTTCAACTTTTCTTATTACTTAATCTTTAATCCATTCAAATTTATCTTATAAGACATTTTTTGTCAATTCAATAAAACTGAAATTTTTATGTAACATTTGCAAAGCTTAAATATTATTTTTATCTCCAAGTTCTTTTACTCAACTTACATAAAACTCAACATATAAGTAATATTTAATTTAACCGCCAAGAACATTAAAATATCACAACAAAAAGGGAGCATGGGACTGTAAGGAAATTTGCTACATATAATTATACAGATTTGAGATTCACTTAATTCCAGAATCAGGACAATTAAACAAATTAAGCGTGTACAGTTAGACAAATACAGTACATCTTCAATATCACGTTGCATCGCTTCCTTCTGCAATACATGCCATCACATGGTCTGGTATTGAGTTGACTAATCTGTCCTGAGACTGATGTGCATGTGTAGGACAGATGTGTAGAGTATAAACAAATCTTGAACAGCCATCTCCAAATCATGTACAGAGTGACACGTGGACATCTAACGTTTAAGTTCGTCCCAAACATTCTCTATCGGGAACAAGTCCGGGGAGTGTGCTAGCCATGGAAGAATCTGGATATGACGTATGAAGTCTTAAGCAACTAGAACTGTATGTGAACGAGCATTGTCTTGCTGAAAAATTCGCCTATGATGAGTCCCCTCTTAAACTTTCTCAACTTGGGAAATGTCTTCTCACACGTCTCCCTGAATCTTTCGTTTACTAAAGTCCTCCTACAGTCGGTATATAATCATCACGTTTCTGTTTCTTTCACTCTCCGCCTTTATATATAGGGCCTACTTCTTGATTGCAGCGTCATTGTCAAGTGTGTGGTTATGCGTATTGGTACTAAACTCAAATTATTTATATATCAGATTTCATTCTATTTATTTGCACAATTTCGCACTTGTTCCTTTCTTTCTTTTTAGTAGGCTGTTTTTAATGTTCCTTCGTGTACAATAAAATATATTGCAAATGAAAAAAAAAACAAAAACAATAACATTGAAATTCAAATTGTAAATTATCTTCCATAGGTCAATGTTAGGAGTGATATCATAAATCAAGTAATTGTTTCGAGTTTAGCTGGTATACCAGACACTAGGAATTCAGAAAACAATTACCAGTAATCTACATAACAGACACCATTAATAAGCAACTCGGCAATATTGGTTTGCGGTGGGTCTAATTTTTCTGTATTTGAGAAAGTCTGCAGAAGCTCTGTATATTTTGTATATCTATGTCCTTATAGCAATATAATCTAAATTCAATTAAAAAAATCTATAAAAAACTCAAAAGGGAAAAGATAGCGTCATAACGAAAGCAAGTGTTAAAATTCATGTAAAGAAGGAATCTTTACTCTTGATTTATCAAAATGTTAGTACATTAAATTTATAATTGAATTGAAGTGAGACATATATTTTCAACTTTAAAATTTCTTTCAGAATCTGTCACAAAATTGTAATTTACTCACCTTACTGAATCGTAGTATTTCAATTTCTTTAAAATTAAAATTGATCTGGATTGATTATTAATTTATAGAAGAATTGCGGAAATAACTTTCATTTCGGCTATGAAGTTTAAATACATGAATATATGAAATGTTTTAATTATATTTTTTGGGATTTAACTGTGAAATGAGTAAATTATTTTGTGCTGCTAAACCTGTAAAAACATTTGATATTTTACTTTAAAATTGCACATTACATCAAAATTTAATTATAATTTTGATTTTGAAAGGAAACTTGTGTAAATGAGAGGTTTCTTAAATAGAATTTTTTCCCTTCATTATTTTAATACATAATAAATTATCAAATCAAAAGTAAAATACTGCAAATTATAAATTTTATTGCGAATTTCAGAATTTGGTGATTTTTTTTTGGCGGATTTATTAGCTTATTTGGCAACCCTGGACTTTTATTACATCATAGAGATAGAGAATAGGATTCATAGAAAATTCTATTTTGGCAATCATAGTATTTATGTCATCTTGAGGAAATTTAGAATATTTTGCTCCATTTTTGGATTTTATGAAACATTTTTTGATAATAGTTCATCTTAATTTTTGTGTGTTCTGCAAATTTCTTGACACTTAAATTGCACAAATTGTGTTCATTATTTTAAATAACTTATTTTTATTCTGTATTTATTTTTACAATGAATTATGGTTGTAAATTCATTGTTTTGAAATAATAAGGAATTCTTAGTTCTGGTTTGACATTTAATTTCTTTGTTAGTAAAGAGCTTTAAGGTCAAGATAAAAAAGTAATTTCTTTGTTAAAATTATGTGAGGAAAAGGAAATTCTTTTAGAGTTTTCTTCTGAAATTGGTTTACTGAAGTAAAAAATTGGTCTATACGTGAAAGTCAAATAAGAATGTTGGCCGTGAAAAGCCTTTGAGATGGATGCGTGTTTTTCTATTGAAGTTTTGAAAGAAAGGTTTGATATTCCCAAAAGTCAATCAAATATTGGTCTTGATTTCCTTGGAGCAAATTGAAGATTGAAGAAATTTTTGTGTGGGAATTGAGGACGTAAAATTGTTCCAGGTAATGAGACAACTGATATTCATTGATAAAACTTTTAACTGTTTTGCTTTAGCAGATTGGAGGCAGTTTATTAATGAAATTTTGTTGTATTCTATCAAGTCATCTTCAGAGAAAGTAGGTGGTAAATATTAGATTGTTGAAGTTCATGAATTGAAATTGAGAAAGAAGAAGTATTACAGAGAACATGCAATAGAAGGGTGAATATTTGGAGACCGAGAGAAGTACTGAAAGGTTATTTTTGGTGACAGTTCATGGTAGAACAAGAAAAGTTTTAGTTGATGTTATTATACAGTGAATTTAGCTAGAAGCAATTATATCAATTATTGGAAGTCTTATGACTTGTTAGGAAACAAGGGCTACGAACATTTGACTGTTAATCATAGTATCACTTTTATAGATTCAGAAATGGCGTACCATACAAACACTATTGAAAGCTCAGGGAAACAAAAATAAATTACTGACACTTAACTGTCAAGTTAATTTAAACTTTTATTTGGTGTTTTATTTATTTTATAAATTTTGTTATTAAAAGAAATGGACCTTTTTAATGTTTTTTGGGAACTCATTGAATAAAATTAATTGGAAGAGTTTAAAACTGTGTCAGCATATCCTTTCTTTAGTTTATGTAGGTCATCTTTATTATTTATGTTAATAAAATGAAAGCACTTCAATTGTTAATTTAAAGTGTATTTTTTTCTCAATCTATATTACCATTTACAAAAATGATGTTACTATATTTTCTTTTTTAAAATTATTAAGTAAAATTTAAATTGTATTTTAAAATTTATGTTTATTTTTTGTGAATGTTCCTGTTTTCATTAGGATTCAAGTTCTTATTTTCTTTAAAATTCTAATAACATTTTTAAAATTATTAATCCTATATTTTCCTTATTTGTGATTATATTTATAACATTAATGTTCTTGTGTTTTCTTTTTTAAAATCGTAATGTTTCAAAAATATATATATTTACTTTTTTATTTATCAGGTTTAAATATATTGTTTAAATGCATAAGCATTTTTCTAGAAAGAATTTATTATGTCACAATTATATCATCTCCATGACATTTCATAACATTTACGTCATCTTGGCAATACTTCATAGTCACCAATAAATAAATAAATAAATAAATAAGTAAATAAAACTCAGAAATTTGCATGATGGATTAAATGGCAGCTGTCCTTAAAATATATGTTTCTAATATATTTTGATGTTATAAATTTTTGAATTCTCAAGTTTTCAGATTAAGATCTTACTAAAGTAAGAATTATGATAAAAAAATTTTTTTTTTAATATAATTATCAGTTAGAATTGTTCTGTATTTTATATAATAAGAATAAATAAAATTGAAAAGATAATCTTTTTAAAGTGTGATCTATTGCTGAAATGATATGTGAACTGTTAAAAATTTTAATATATTAGGAATATTCTGTGACTAAAAAGTTGCTTATTACATTCAAATAAATAAAGTTTATCATATTAAGATAAATTAATTTATCTTGTTGATTAAAGAATAAGCCTGTATAGACTTTATTTTTAAAGAAAGTTTTAAAGTCCTCCTTTTATGTTTATGTGTCTTCATTCAAATATTTTTAGTGTTCGTATAGAAATATGACCATGTTAATACTTTTTTGTTTCTTTCGCAATTTCATTAACTGAAAATTTTGTTTATATTTGTATTATATAAAATTATCTATGTTACATATTTTTAGTAAGTTTTTTAAGTAAAAAAAATATTTTCTATTTAGTGAATCATTTTTGATGTTTATCCTAAAAGATAATTTAATTTTGATTTAAATAGACATTCTTCAGTTTAAAAATACAGCTATATCTAATAAAATCTATTTAATTGCAAATAGTTTGATTTTATGACTTGTGTTTTTAATCCTCTTTTTCTTATTTTGATTGTGCATCAATGGGTGCGTATTCACTGTATATACAAATATTTTTGTTCTTTATTGTATTCATTTTAGATAATTTGAATTTAAATAATATTAACAAGAAAAATTTTATGCCAACTTACTTGACAGTGATATCAATTGCAAAATTGTTTGAATATTCTTGAAGTATTAACATCAAGTATATTGTCAATTGCATAAAAAACAGTTGAGAATTTAAACAAAAAAGGTACTTGTTTTCAAAGAAACACTATTGAAGAAAGGTTTGTTCAACCATTGCAACTAGTAACTGGAAACTGAATTAATAACTCCTATTTTTCTAGGAATGTTTAACTGCATTGTTTAAAAAACAGGAAAACTCCTCTTAAATGAAAAAATTTCTGTTTGAAAACCATTACCTGGAAGAACATATGTTTAAAAATTAGTTGAAGATCCTAAACACCAAAGAATTTGATTCTAAAGACAAAAAAATCTCATGAAGTATTTAAAGAGTACTGCTTTTATTACAAGATTTGAATGTCTTTATTTTATAGGCTTGGTTCTAAGAATTGCTATAATTAAGTCTAATGTGTCACCTTTTGTGTGTACTTACATTATGTACCAAATTAAGAATTTTAATGATTCAGTGTAAAATACAGAAACTAACAATTTGTAAACCTATAATGAAACTGTTTACAAATACATAATTTCTATAAAGTTTTAATATCTTAAATGCTATTACATAAATTTTGTCAATTTCTTAAGATTGGAGATTTAATTTGAGAAAGCTTTTGAATTTAATAATATTAAAAATATTCTTTATAATTATTAGTGCACATATTGATTTTAAGTCTCTTGTCATCTAACTGCTGTATTTTTACATTTTTTTTCAAAGATTTGCAAATTTTTGCTACTTTTTTCACTGTTACAATATTTATCTGTTTGAATGTTTAACAGAAAATCTCAATTTTTTTTAAAAGAAAAACAATGCTTTGTGATTTTGCTGAAAAATTATGCATAAATGTATAATTTTTCAGCAAATTTTAAGATTCTGCTTGCAAAATTACCTTTCGAGCAATCTTCAAGCAATTAAGCATTGATATGTTGTGTGCTGTATTAAGGAGAAAAGCAACTGAATTGTTTATTATTTTTAATTTTGTGATTAATTGATTGTTGTTTGTTATTTGATGTTTATAAATAGTTAATTGATGTTTGTTTTAATACATCTATGATTAATATTCTAAAATGAAATTTGATTTGTAAACTTTAAATAATTGAATTGAGTCTCTGGTAAAACATCTTAACAAAAAAAAAAAAAAAAAAAAAAAAATTGACAATAAAAAATGACAATTTTTTTTTCATTATTAGAAGCAGAATTGAGTTTCTTTAGTAACATAATATGTTGCAATGAATTTACGAATATTTTATTTTCATCAAAGAGTTTTTATTCAGATAAATAAAAATGTTGCATTTAATTTATTAAATACAAATTGAAATTTATCAGTACATGAAATGAAAGTAATTACATTTAAAAGAAAAATTAATTATTTAATATGATTGGTGAAAAATAAGGTGTAATAAGAACAATAAAATTCTCAGAAGAGTTAGATAATTTGTTAATCTTAACTCCATAAAATTTTTATAAAAATTATGAATTAAAAATAAAAAATACTTTTTATGTATAATTTTGAAATTTTTGTTAAAAATTTTTTTCCATTTACAAATTTTTGTTATTTCTCAATTTGCTTCATGATTGTTGATTCGAATTATTCTAAATTTTTTGTCAACTTAATTTGGAATAATAAATCTTTTTTTTCTCCAACTTTCTTGCAATGTTTATAGATATTTTAAATTGTCTCATGTACTATTTTTATAAATGTGCTATTGATATTTTTTTTTCTGAATTTCCATATAAATATAAAATTAATTTTTCATTTTAGAAAAGATTGATGTTAAGTCTATTGATTTATCTAATTCAAATACAATGAAGAGCTTCTGTTATGCATTTAGTCATTTAACTAATATTATGGTTTTTCTGAAGTACAGTAAAGTTTTAAAGTATACTGTATGAAAGCACCCCATAGAGGAAATTTTTGGAGGCCATTGCAATTACTAAGAATATGCTCTCAACAGTAATCGCTTCGATTCATATTTATTCCAAAGAAATTATGTAATTAATCATATTATTTATGATGTGTTATTATTTCCTATGGAAACTTCTTGTTTTCATCTTATGAATCTGTTATAAAACCTTTATGATGCAGTTTATTTTGTTTCGCTTGATAAAGGAAGTAAATGCAAGCTCTTGAGACATCAGGCCTTTTTCTGTGAGACACTTTCAGTTTTATAATTATTTATGCCATTATAATATATGATTTATTAAAGATTAATTGGTGTCGGGAACTTTTGTGTATGTCATTGATATGTATGCAGAAAAATAAGGTGGTTTTTATTTACTTATTTATTTAAACTTCAATGTCAAGGTTTGAGTGTGCACTATTCTCAAAAATCAATTTGCTTCATTTTTCTGAAATAGTTGCTTTTCTCTCCCTCAATTTACTTGGTTTTTCTCTTGTTATTTTTTATTGACAAATTAACTTTATATTATTTAATTTTTTACATATTATGTTAAGTTAGTTGTGTTTGTAAGTTAGTTTTATACATTATTCCTCATTTATTCTGCTTACTTGTAAATATTTTTGGCATCATTTTAGCACCTTTTCTTCCCTTCTATTTACATGCTGTGGATTGAAATAGGATTGTACTGAATTGTATTAAAATTAACTAAACACTTTTGATGATTATCTTATGTAATGACATTTCTCTCTTTATTTTATACCAATATTCAAACAAGTAGTAATTGTACTTAATTTTGAAAATTCAAGAAAAGGGAATAGAAGTAAAGTTTTTTGGAAACAGTCTTTTTCCAACTTTCAGTGATATTAGCTGTAAAAAATTTTATTAATCATGGTAGATTTATTATATATTTTATTGCAACCAAATATTTGATATAACTCCATTTTCTTTTCTTTTCTTTCCAGATTCTTTTCAAAAATGTTCAGGATTTAAAATTTATAGTATTGTAAAAATTGGGTATTTTTTAAATTGTAAGATACATTTTTTGAAATGTAAGAAAGAATGTTTCACAATCAAATCTAGTAGAATATTAAATTCTCTTTGAATGAGGTCAAGCAACTCAAACATTTTTAATTTTTAGGGTGTCAAGTAATTATAAATGTCATAAATTTAAAAATCTGAGGTTGAAAATGTGTTCTTAAATCAAAATTCGTGATTTTTATGTATCAAAATAAGTTTAAACCAATTACCAGTAAATTCTAATTGGTGATTTTTCAAATTTTTAAAAATTAATTGTATAAAAAGCAATGAGGTTAAAAACTGTAAATAATAATTTATGTATAAGCCACGATGGCCAGGTTGGTTAAAGTGTCTTTTGTTATCAGAAGGTAGTGAGCTCAAATCCAGAAGCAACTGAAAATCCATCATATTCACTGATGGCGGCTGGGGCATATAAAATATTTCAGGGTTGCAATGTTCTTAATGTAAAATGATTTCTCTGGTGATCTTCTGTTTTGTCCCTGCTTATATATTATGAGAACTCACTTTTAGGGCCACAATGGTATGTCCACTGGGTGCTGCACTATATAAAGGTGTCATCACTTCTGCCCTTTGTGCTGAAAAGATGAAAATCCTTGTAACTGAGTACTGAAAACAACATTTTCATTTATATCATTGAAAATAATGCTGTTTGAAGTTCTTTGAAGTATCATTGAAAAAAGGAGATGATCCAATTGATTATTAAAACATTTTTGTTGAGTTGACTTAGAATCATCATTTTCTTAGATTTTTTATAAAATTGATTTTAATAAGAGTAAAGTTTTCAATTTATATTTTCTAAATGCTGTTTAGTCCTCTGAAAGCTATGAAATTCAAATTCTGTGAATTTGTTTTTCTTACATTGCTTTCAATCAGTTTTTTCTTTATTTTTCAAGCAGACACTTCCAATATTTTCCACACTGCTAGAAATATATTTATGATTTCATGTACTTTATTATTATTTTAAAATAATCACACACATACAATTCTTGAAATTCTCTAACTCCTCAGAAACTTTTATTATTAAATTAGTTAATAAAATTATTATTTGAAAAGATAAAAATATTTTTAAAATATGAATTTTCTTTAATTGAAGAAATCCTTTAAATTAAAATTGTGTTTCAATTGATAAATTTTCTCAAGAAAAAAGTTTTCAGTATTATTTCATAATTACTTGTTTTGTTATACAGTTCACTGCATGAAATGCATTAGTAATTGGATATTCTCACAATTATTAATATTAATTTTTATATACTAAAAATACATTGCAAATTTATTGCTATAACAACTTTGCTTAAAAAAATTTGCTATATATATATTTAAAGATAATTTTTATATGTATAATAACTATCATTTTATGAAATTTAATTTCAATAAAAATTTCTATTTTGCAAACTAATATGTACTGTCTTTAACAGTGTTTTTTCCTTAACTTTTTCTATTAGTCCCATCCATAAGTTCACCATTGACTCATAAAGTATATTTATTTAGAATTTTATGTTTTTAATGTTTTATTTTAATAATAAAACATTCGCCTAATTATTTAATCATCTGTATTGAAAGAAATTAAGGATTATTTTGACCACAACTTATTAAGAAAAAAATTAGGATTTACTTTTATTTTTACTATAAAATGTCATAGAAAAATTTCATAGATGCACTTAACTTTGTTTGACTTAAGCAAATTTTTATCTATGTAAACATTGTATTAGGGAAAATTTTGGTAGAGCTTTGCGAGAGCGAGAGCTTCTGTATACTGAGATTTTTATTGTAACAAAATTTGTTATAATAAGACTATAACATTTTAGTTGGTTTTTCTGTTTTAATTGCATATTTTGTTTGATTATTTACAGTAACATGGAGAATAAGTTAAAATCTGCATTAGGATTGTCTATAGTAAAATCAAAAGGACCTGTAGGTGGTGGTTGTATCAGTCAAGGAAACGTTTTTGACACAGAAAATGGAACAATTTTTGTAAAAGTTAATAAGGAATCTAAAGTAAGCATTTTTTTTAAAATTGCTGTATTAAATAGGATTGTAAAAATACATTAGAATATATATATATATATATATATATATATATATATATATTGTTAATATTTACATATATTTTTTTAAAATTATCCTAATATATTGCCTAACATACCTTATATATTCTTAGTGAAGAAAACATACTAAATTTTTATTTTTATCCAATTTTATTCTATTGAACTCGTGTATTTCTTTAAATCTCCAACTGTATGGAGCTGACTAGCATTCTTGGTCAATATGATGGATGAAATTTCATCCTTCACAATGGCTATTTTGAAGCATTTATCAGCTTTGGCAAAGGTCCTATGTAGATAGTCCTCCCTGGGCTTTTTTGAAGCAATGTTGCTGAGAGAAGGGATTGAAACCTCAGAGATAAGTTTTTTGGTTTATCCCATTGGTTGGTGCATGTGCGTCAATTGCTCCTGAGCTCAGAGTCTCTCAAAACTCTCTGCTCCTAACTGTGGTCTTTGATTGGTGGTGCTCTATTTTTATCAGGATTCTATTCCTTTTGAACCATTTCATGGGCTGATTGATTGTCTTTGAAGAAAGAAGGCGCCATCAATTATTTTTTATTATTTATGTTAATGTCATCTATAAGTTGACTTGAAAACTGGGAAGAGTTTTATGGTCACACCTGCATAGCTCTCTTCTACAGATAGAAAACAAACATACAGTGATGATTTGTCTAGTTCCTCAATTGACCTGTTCACAACACCATAACTCTGGTACCTAATACCTGGATTTGGTTATCTTTCTGTGTTAGCCAAGTGTATCTGCACAGCCTTCATGCCATGGGTGACCCTACCAAGAACCTAAAACAAGTTTAGATTCTAGATGTACATTGGCTGTGCTACTTGTGTACACCTTCACATCACTTTGAGGTTACAGAATAAGATTTGCGAAAGTTAGCGATTTTTAAAAAATTTAGGAAGTTATTAGATTTACTAACCATAAAAAATGCTAAAAAAAACTAAGTTTATATTTTTTTCTAGAATTTTGAGGTAATTACTTTTTAATCCTCTCAGTTGTATTACATTTTGATTTCATGAAGAAGTTTTCTTCATTGGATATTGCCATGTTATTTTGAAAAGAAATTATTCCTTTCAATGGCACTCCAATTTGTTGCTGGACAAATATTTTGGATTAAGTTAAGGACACTCTTAATGAAAAACATTTTTCAAAGGAAATTTTCTCATAAACATATTAAAATATTTTCAGATAAAAAACAAAGAGCTTTCTTTGTTTTTATCTGAAGATATACCTTGTGCGATTTGTAATAATTCCACAGAGAAGTTTTCATAAGTCTCATCCTTTTATCATACTTCTTGTTATTAGATGGGAATGATTTTTCTGATGCTATCAACACATTTAAATAGCTCTTTGAAAATTATGACAAGTAAATTGGTATTTTTATGCAATTTGGTCACTTTTGACAATTTTATTCTCCTTTAGTTGGTAAAGAAAAGACCCAAATATAATTAATTTAATTAACATAAAAAATTTATAGTTAAAATATTTCCCGATAATAATTATCATACAATGTTTATTATTTTTTCTTTAAAGTGAAGGTTTTTAAAGTTTTGACTCACTATCACCCAGATTTTTATTTTTTAAGGCCCTTACTATTGAATGTAATTTTATATTTATATACCTATTTTTATTATATTAGATTTTTTTCTAGGATTGCATTTCACATCTATTATAGAGTATTTTAAAGGTGCTAATAATCTAGGATTAAAAGAGACTTATAATTCGATTCTAAATTTTCATGCTTCTAAGCTGAATTGCAATTAATAAATATGATATAATCGTTATATGTATAATTATGAAAGCAATTTATTTAGAATTGTGACATGAAGTGCTTAACACACTTTCTTTTATTTTATTTGAAACAAAATTTATGTGGATTACACACATTTCTTATTGATTATTAAAAGCGATAATTTTAAGACAACTAAAAAGTATTTATTTTTTTTAATTATATCATTTATAAGTTTCTTAATACTTTTTCAGTTTCATGAAATTTCCTTTTTTAATCAAAATATCATTAAAATTCACATTTTATTTATAAAGGAAAATATAAAATATTAGAAATAAAATTAAATAAAATGATATAATCTCTTAAAAAAAATTAATATCATGTCAAGTAATATATTTCAGAATATTAAAATTGTTACAAAGATGTTTCACACTTTAAATTTCTAATTAATAAATATTCACATCTAGAGATGTTCTCATGATCTATTTGTCAACTGAAAGAATATTAATTGGACTTCCTTTTATTTTGAATGAAACAGATTTTTTTAAATTTTTTGTTCAATCAAATAATGTAAATTTAGTAATTGTAAATTTTCATATGCATATACTTGACAACTGGTAAAAAATAGGGGGAAAAAAATCAAAATTTGTGAAAAGAATTATTCAGTCTTGTAAGCTTTAATGTCATGAGCTTAGCCTTTTGAAATCTCCCTGAATTATTAGATCCATAAATTACCATATAACATTAATACAAATAATTTGGTAAATAATTTTAAATTAAAATAAAAAACATAAAATGTATAAATATAAAACTTCCAATTTAATACTTCAGAAATTTTATCTGAAAGAAAATTAAGAAATTTTCATTATTTACACGAAGATTTGCCGTACAAAATAATGATATAGTATTACAAATCTTTGAACAAAGTATAAAACTTAAAAGAAATTCTTTAAAGTATTAAAGTTCTTTAAAAATATTTTCTTCAGATTGAATAATTTAATAATAAACAATTATTTAATGAAGGATATTAATTTTGCAGCAATTGAACAAAAAATTTAGTCTTAGTAAAGTTTAATCTCAACTTTTGCTTTTTATTTTAAATAATGCATAAATATTAAGATTCATAAAAGAAATTAATTTTTTTATTTAAACAAATGATGCAGTTTGTTATTTTTGGCTAAATATGCTTTTTAAATATGTATTAAAAGATAGTGGTAAAATTTGAATTTTCTATTTCATGGCACACTGAGTATAATATGAATGTTGTAATGAATTTTTTAATTGACTTTTAAGGTTAATAATTTTTTGTTTTGTTAATATTTTGCTTATTTCAAAAAGGGTGTTTTTCATTTCAATTTTTTTATTTAACAAAAAATAAATTAATAAACTTAAGCTAAAATGTATCACTTTTTTTTAGATAAGATTTGTAAGTTTAGGCTTACATAAATGTCATATTGAAATACGTGTTCTGCTTACATAAATAAATATTCTGTTTACATAAATATTATTTTATATAGCTCTACATGAAGCAAATGATATTTATATCAGAGAGGGAAAGACTAGTTCTTCCTTTATTTCAGCAATAGCAAGTTCAAAACAAATGAGAAGTAAAAGCCTGTTTCAACATGCACCAGCACTCCATAATAACATTAAATATTCGCTGCATAAATTGTACAACAGCAATTTATTGCAGTTAATTATTTTAATGAATGGAAATCTACCATTTTTGTGACCTTTTCAGTGCTGGTACTCAGCTTGCTTCACTGTATGTATTTATATATAATGTGTGATCAAATAAGTAAAATGTATTTCTAAGTTATTTTCTTCATGTTTTCATCTTTGAATAATTATGCAAAATGAATTATATTTTTTAGAATTTAAATTAATGTTAATACACATGAGAAAATGCTTTTCTCTTTATTTGATTTTTGTTACATTACATTATTAGGAACAATTTTGATATTCCTAATAATGTATAATTTTCCTGACCACTAAATTTTTGTGCCATTAGAATAAAATAGTTCATGTTCACCAGACAGTGATATTTATCTGATGAAAACTTCCTATGCTGCACTTTTAGACACACAGATCAGCTCTAGTATTCTAGCTCTAAATTAATACTATAAATAACTCTTTTTAAATAATTTTTTTGTTAGTAAAATTTAAACTTCAAAAATACTTATACTACATTTTTCTTTCATATGCAAATGTTGGTTTACTTACTCCTCACTCCAATTTTTTATGTCAAAATATGATTATTCTGTTTATTCTAACATAATGTTACACTAGCTATTTATTGTACTACAGTTTTCATATTATTCATCTTAAGTTATGTTTACAAAGGTTGTTTAACATTGCTTTTTCACTACCAAGTTTTAGCAATAGAATCATTATTTTTTTTTTTTAAGTTAAATCAAATTTCTATATTTACTTATGTAAGTAGCCCTATTAATATATTTTTACATATATCATTTTGATGATATTTAACAATTTTATATTTTATTCAAATTTTTATAAAAAAATTTTTATTACAATATTTTATAATTTCATTATGCTTTATTTAATTTTATGCAAATTGTAATTTAATGTTATCTTATTCTGAGATTCATCTTAGAAACTTATTTAATATTTTTTGTTTAATTTCAAATTTTTATTAGGCTAGTGTGATGTTTAATGGTGAAATTGAAGGATTAAAAGCAATTCAGAAAACAAGAACTGTCAGAGTTCCCAATCCTATTAAGGTAAATAGAATTCTTTTTATTTTGAGTACATATTTTTCTTACAAACCAATAATATTCAATTTATTTTCGCTCTTTAACTTTCTCTTGCTGAATTTGTGAACCCAAATCGCTTAAAAATTTGTGTATTTAAGCGAATTTTAGTATGGATTTTTTGCTTATACAAATCATATATTACATTTATTTTGCTTATCTACCATGTTAAGTTATTATACCTTTCTCCTATTCCATTTGTAAAATATAATATTCTACATTAAAAACATTAGATAACTAAGGAAAAAAAAAATGTTTTTTAAGAAATTTTAACTAATGAATTTACCACCATTTTTTTAAAATTTTTTTAGGTATTTCACAATTTGTAGTTATTATCTACTATGTGTTTTTAAAGAATTTATAATAAAATATAACTTTTTTGACAAGTATGTTGTAATTTTTTGTCCTAACTGTACTTTGTGTTTTAAATCTTATTATTGATATTTTATCTAATGTTTACTATTTCATAGCATACTATTTATTTCTGGTTGAATTTTAATGTTATAAAAGATTCACATATGTCTCTTAGATTAAACAAAAATGGGGAACTTTATTTTAGCAAGAGTCAATTATATTTATATTTATGATAGATTAGGCATTTGCATACAAGTAAATGCCGATTCAAAAAGTGTTAAATTTTGTACATTTTCAAATTTATAAGTTTATTTTATTTAAATCATTTTTGGTGTTTATGTGTGAAAAAATGTTATTCCCCAAACATTTGATGTATATTTTTTGTCCTAGTCAATTTAGAACATATTAAATTCAGTACATTTAAAATGCAAAATGTAGATTGTACTTAATTTAAGCACAAATATATTTAGTCTTGAGGTTGATTGATGAAAATGTTTTTCCTCAAATATTTCTATGATAGCTATATTTGTGTAAAATATTTAGTTTATATAAGAATACATTCACTGATATGCAAGTATTTTTTTGTGCTAGGTATAAAGTATTATCTTCATAATATTGTCTGCACTGTTCTGAAAAGCAAAGCCATCCATGTCTTCTATAAAATTATTAGTTATTTTGATCAATATGAAGAATTTTCTACAACATATTTTTAAATGCATTGCTTTGCAATAGTGTATTATTTCTGGTTTATCTATCATATTAGAATATAATATAAACCAGTTAAGTTTTGTTTTTTAGAAAGGAGAAGAAAGTAAAATGAAATAAATTTATTTTGAGGAATAACTACATAAAATTTTAAAATTAATCTTTGCTTCGCTATTTCAAAAAATGGCCATTTTCTGGACAAAATATCTTTTCCGATAAATTTTGTTTTCTAGATCTTTGGGGAAAAAATAGTCAAGTTATTCCTAGTATCATTTATCCTCATCAGTGAAGTAAATCATACTCTCAAATGAAACAAGATGAAGGTTTTGATCTGTAGTTTGTGTAAATATGATCATACTTAAAAAATGCTGATATTCCAAATATAATTTACAATTACTTTTTATGGGATAGTCATTTTAGTTCTTTATCATTGTACTGATTTTATATTTCTATTATTGTAATCAATCAAATATTCGATTATGTACCTAAATGTGATAATTTTAAGTATTACCATTATTGTAACATTAATAAAGTTTGTAAATATTCACTGATGGCAAAATATGATGCAGTTTTACTTTGCAAATATTCTATATAATATTTACCCCCCTTTTTTACTTAGTTCCAAATAAGCTGTTTCAATCTATACTTGGAAACCTTTCTTTGTAAACTTCACTTTTAATGAATAATTTTATTTTGATTTCCAGGCATGCTTTTTTTTAAAGGGACTTAAATATTTCCTTTAAAAAAATCATAAACACATATTTGAAACAATTTTAGAGTAGAATTATATTTCATTTATCATGGTTTTTTGATTATCATTTTCTAAATTGGATAATTTTCTGCTCTCTGCAACTTCCATTTCTTTCTCAGAAAACTCTTCGGTGTTTACTAAGTTCAAGCTTTTACAATTATTAAAAGTGGTTTCTAAAAATAAAAAAAAAAAAAGTGACAAGTAGAGAAATTGTGTCGTAATTTCCAAGACAGAAACTCTTAATATTCATAATAATTCAAGTAATTTCTATTTGCAAGTGAAATGATAAATTTATATAAAGTTACACATAACTAAAAAGGCCATATTTACATGTATTATGTGCAATTTCTTCTAAATATAGTATGAATAAAAAGGCTCTTCTCATCATTTTAATTCAACTTGCTAGAAATTGATTTCAACTAGTTGTTGAAATCAATTTCATTCCAATTTTTGTGCTGTTACATTAATAACCTATATTTAGAATTATAAGGCTTTCAATTTATGGAAAAGCAAGTTGTAAAACCTATAATTAAACGCAGTGTAAAGTTTTAGTAGCTAGCAATATTTTAGAATAAATATAAAATAATTACTTTCATATAATTCTTTAAAAAAACATGTATTATGGGATACCTATAACTTTTGTGCACTCATGTAAACTACATTATAACGATTTTACATGATTCTTAGTATGGAGAACTACATCTGTAAAAATTGCATATACAATTCACTACATAGTGGAGACTTACTTATATTTAACATAATGAAATCTTAATCATAACTACTAACTGTATCACAGAATGAGAGTGTATTCTGTGACTCAGTTACTCATAATGATTTCTCTAGTAATTTTATTTCTTGATATTTACTATTGAAAAACAAAGTATTTGATACTAAAAATTATAAGGAAAGAAGGGCTGTGTGTGTGTACTATGTCATAAAATTAAGATTTTTCTGAGGTTTTAATTTTGTGAGTGGTCTTTTAAATTATCCATACATAAATATTTAAATTGTTTCTTTTCAGGTTGTACAGCTAAATAATTTAGGTACAGCTCTTGTAATGGAATATATGGAAATGAGTTCTTTGTCTAAATATGCTGAACAACTTGGAGAACTCCTTGCTCGGTACTATTAAATTTTCTGTACGCAATGATAATTGTTGAATTTTTTCTGACTGTGCTCTTTAATTTACATTTAAAATTTTCTTTTTTTTATTTTAAGAATGCATCTCCACAATTCATCATTAAAAAACTCAGACAGCTCACTCCATAGAGAAACAGATGATGAAGAATCCTTAAAACAAGTTTATGTGGATAAATTTGGATTTCATTGCACAACTTGTTGTGGCTATATTCCACAAGAAAATTCTTGGAAAGATGATTGGGTGGTTTGTAAATATTTTCTACTTCATTGATTATAATGTTTTTAGAAAATCAAATGTATTTTCAATTAAGAAGTTTCTTAAATATCTAGTCAGTAATTTACAAATTTTTAATTTGTTTATTTTCTAACCATAATAAAAATCATTCAAAACAAAATAAAATTTTTATATTCTTATGAGGTCAAAACATAATTTTTGTTTCCAAAGCATTTTTTTTATTAACTCTTTGGAGGAAGAAACAAATATTTCGTTACATATTTCAAACTTAAATTCCAAACTTTTGGTTTTATTTATGAATATAGTCTTGGTAATTTATAAGATCATGCTGTTTTAAATTATATTTAATTTTCCCCTTCAGGGTTTAAGCTAAGCACACAGTTTCCATACATGAAAACATAATTTAAACTGTGTAGAAGATACTCAAAAGCATTATCCGGAAGACATGAGTAATTTTTAACACATGCTACAATGTAACAAATAATATTACATACTGTTTTTATGTCCCAATCTCATGCACCTTTGATGTGTAAGTACTAATGATTAATAATCAAGTGTTTTAACAAATTAAAACATTTTCAATCATAAGGAAAAATAAAATCCAAAAGCTTCTAGTTAATGTGTTATATCAAAATTATACAATGGTATTTAATAATATTAGATGCAACAGTTTCATTTATTGAATAAAAACAAATTGTGAAGCAGTATTTTTTTTTTATTGACTATCTTTGATTTCTTGGAAATTATTTACATATCAATATGTTGCACTAAACATTTCATAAGGAATTTTAAAAAATTTTTGAGAATTGATTGAAATTAATTACCTTTGACACTGTGTAGTGGACAATCTAACTGTTAAAGATATTTTAATATCAAATAAATTGTCTTCCTGAAGAACTTTTTAGGGATAATAGAGTGTGTTCATATATGAGTTAGAAAATTTCTAAACATTCATCCTAAGTCTTTCTTAACAGTCATACATACAAAATCAAACTATTATTGCTCAACTTTGGTTAAGAATTGAATCCAGGATCTTTTGCTTTGAAGACCATTGTCCTGCCATTAGGTCATATGAACACTTAAATATTTGAAAAAGGGGTTTTTTTTATTTATGTATAAAAAATAATATTGGAGAATACACCAGATTTTTATAATTTGTGTTTTTATTACTATTATTTTTGAAGTAATAGGGAAATCCTTTTACTTTTGAAAGCTAGTAGATATTTTTTCCCCCATAACTAAAAGAGAGGTGAGATAATTTTATAGTTATTAGAAAGCAATTTACTTGTTTTTTGATTATATTAAATTTATCGATTATAATTTTTAAATTCTTTTTTACTTAACTTACAATTTAAATGAAATCATTATTCTTCAACTTATAATAAATTTATTATGTATTTTGGAATAATTCCTAAATTATAGGAGTTCTACTCTCAGCAAAGGCTTGATTATCAGTTGAAATTAATAGAATCAAATCATGGAGATAGAGAAGCCATGGAACTTTGGTCAGAATTAAGTTTAAAAATCCCTAGACTTTTTAAAGATATTGAAATTGTGCCATCACTTTTACATGGCGATCTTTGGAGTGGTAATGTTGCAGAAACAACTGAAAATCCTGGTAAGTTTAAAAAAAAAGTACAAATAATAAAATTGAAATTACATATTTCCATTTTGAAAAACTTCAATTATATGCAACTTCTTTCTTGCAGTTATTTTTGACCCTGCTGTTTTTTATGGTCATTCAGAATTTGAACTTGCCATAGCAGAAATGTTTGGAGGGTTTCCTCGCGCTTTCTACAATGCTTATCATAATGTGCTGCCTAAGCAATCTAACTTTGATAAAAGGAAAGATTTATATAAATTATTTCATTGCCTCAATCATTGGTATGCTTTATTTTTCAGAATCAAATGATAATTTGATGTCAAAATAATAATTTAAACTTGAATGTTTTTATTTAGTAAATTTACAATTAATTTCTATTAATGAAATAAAGCTCTTGATAAGTTCATACTTTTACACCATCTTTTTAATCCTAGATATGTATTAAAAATATATTTAAATTCCATCTCTTGATTAGCAAATCAGAAATATTTTTGCCATGTTAATGGTTGCATTATAACGTTCATGGAATCAACAAACTGAATGATCCAATATTGTAAACATTCTTTCTACGCTGTTAAATTTACCAAAAACTTTGCAATCCCGCCAGCTTTTGAAGATAAAATGACATACTATTGTTCTCAGAGAAATGTAACATTTTGTTTTATTAGCATAAAAGTAAAGATTATTGCATTTCAATAAAAAAAAAAGGATTAATATTGTGGGATTGAAACAGACGACAGTAGTCTCCTGCAATTACTCGTCTTATCCTTATAAGATGAAGTGAAGGAAGTGGACAATGTGACAGGAGACTGCAAATACACAATTTCCAAAATAACGTGTTTGTTCTTATTTTGTAAATATTATGTTTTTTAAATGTCATTTGAAATTCAACAATAGATTTGTGATAAATCTTGACAAATAAAAAAGAACCCACACTATTTGCACAATATTCTAATACATGTTAATGAATTTTGATATAAGAATGTGTACTTGTCTCTTGTAAATTCATTGTAATAATGACAATTTAATGGATAGTTCTTTAACTCCTCAATTTGTTGGTTGGTTTGTCACTCAGTCATTTTTTGCTCAAAAGGGCTAGTTTGACTGGGACCTAAAATTAAAAGTGGATTACAAGCCATGATTCAAAAGCAAATGTGCTAACCATTCAGCTGCCATCTTGGCTTCTTATAGGATATACGATTTTGTACTGGTTGATTGTCTTTTTATACTTTAAAGAATTGGGCAATTTAGTTCTTAGAGTGCATCTGTAATGGAAGCCTAAAGCCCATTTGCTGATGGAAACTTCTTCAAAATTCATTTTTAAGGTTAATTTTGATAACAACTGAACAATATGGCTGTTACAGCAAACTTCAATTTTGAAGTTTCTTCTGCCATAGGGCATGGAACTTAATTATTTTACAAATCCTGCATTATACTTTAGGAAGAGTATACATTTGTGTGTGTGGCTACAATTTAATAACATATTATATTCTAGTCTTCAAGAGATTTTCTCTTTAGATCAACCATTATGAATATTTTTTAATTCTGTAGGTGGTAACAAATATGAGTTAAGGAAATGATTCTTGGGTTTGATGTAATTAATTTATCAAACTTGTTTTGCATCATTCCTTTCTATAACAATTTATATTTTATTTTCAGGAATCATTTTGGAGCTGGTTATAGAAGCTCTTCAATATCTGTTATGAAGCGACTCTTAAAAGATATGTAAATTTTTAGAAACTGAGCCAAATAATTATTCAGTATAGTTTATAATAAACATTCAAATCTTTATTATTGTAATTTTTATACAATTTATCATTCCAAAAAAAATTTATGTATGTAAATTTTATTTTGTAGTATCTAATAAATACATTAAAGAAATATTATGGATTTTTTTATTTATTAATTATGAATAAAGCAGGGACAGTTCATGTAGAGAAGGAAATACTCTTAATTGTTTCAGTTTACAATATATTTTAATGCATTAATTTCCCACTTATGTATCTCATATAGGGTCAATATTTTCTATTTTTATTTTGAATTTCTCTGCACAAAATTAAGTGTTTGGCATTGCATATAATATATTAGCATCATTGTTACTAAAATTTATATCAAAAATTTCAAATGATCTATAGAATAACATCTAATAAAAATCGCTGACAGTTATTTCAAAACTGAAGTATGGTTTATATTGTAATAATTTCTAGTAGTTAATTTTCAAACTAGTGAATTTGACTTTTACCATAGGTTTTATTGCATATATCAGAGGTAAGAATTCTGAAATAGTTTTTTTTCTCAATATTTTCAAGAAATATTAAGACATTTCTCAATGATTAAAACCAATATTACTTTTATATAATTACACATTAGTTTCTGTATTATTTAAAAAATCTCAGAATTTTATAAGTAACAATAGGAAAAATTAAGTTATATTGAAGATTTTTGAAATTAATAAATCTTAAAATAACTGCTTTAAATAACAGTAAATTTATGAATAGTTAATATTTATTTTTAACTAGATGTGTAAGCATTTAATCCTGATATAATTTAATATTACATTTTAACTTGTCATTTACGGAAATAATCTCTACATTAGCAGCAGAGAGCATCTGCTTTATTATCACAGTTAAGTCCTTGCATTTCATACAAGGGGGGGGGGAGCAAAATTCAATCACCTTAAAATAAATTTTGAAATAAAGATTTTAATTTTCTGAATCTTCAAATTGTTTGACAACCGCCCAACCTGTCAAGCGAAAGGTTAATCACCCAAATGCTCGCCATTTGAAAAAAAAAAGTTTGACATGCTTTCTTTTTAAAAACTGAATAAGGCTATAGTGTAGGCAGATTAAACACAACATATGACACATATTTTAAGTATTCAGTATCAGTTGAAGCTACTAAGAAACTAAATTTTGTTTTCTCCTCAGTGATATTAGCTTTTATTGAGCAAATTACAATTCAACATTAGTAGGTGTAAAATTTGGAATTTTCATTCTTATTTTACCTACCTCATGCTATTAGTTTTTAGCCATAATAATTTTAAATAATGTGAAAAAGAAAATTACTCACTTGATGTACCAGGCTTCCCCTTTTATCACAGCGCCAGCATGATAGCAGCAATGTAGACTTCGACCATGAACATAGTGTTAGAAATTTCGAGTGAGTCCATCCTAAATAGGCTATCAGTTTTAATGAATTTGTTGTACAGCACATTTCATTTTTAAATATTTATTCCACATAACACACGAACAAATCACACAGGAATACTTTAAGAGCGTGACATCAAATATGTACAAAATTTAAGTTGGATGCTGCCAACGAAAGAAAATTTCTTTACATTAGATATTACATTTCCACAAACTCATATCTGAAACTGAATTTACTTTTGTAAATGAGACACTCTGGAAACATGAATAGGTCATTTATTTCCACTTTAGAGTTCCAATCATTTATGTAAAATTTTAGTTTTCCTTATTTAAAAAGAAATTCTAAATTTACAAGTTAATGTTTGTCAGGTTACCGATTAAAATCGTTAAAAATGGTACGATTAGGAAATCTTCACAAATGTTCATAAGCATAGAGAAATACAATATCCTTTAATTGTTTTGAGCAGAGTAAGTTTTTTATAAAATAAAGATATAAGCGAAATTTTTTTTGCCGAAAATGGGAGAAGAGTATCACAAATGCAAATTATTTCTGATTTTCAACTCAATGAAGACAAGGATGATCGGTATTCTGTGACTGTTTTGTTTTGATGAGTACGATGTCTCAGCGAAGTCATTTAACTGATTCAGAAGCTTAAAGAGTTGTTGGTAGGTTAGAAGAGGGATAAACTCAGACTGAAGTAGCACAAGCCATTGGAGTGTCACAAAGTGCGATTTCCAGGATCTGAAACCGTTTTTTGAAGACCAGAAGTGCAGACAAGGTCTTAGACAGGCAACAACGCCCAATGAAGACCTTCATTTAGTGTTAATGGCTCGGCGGCACCAAAACATGAACGCTACTCTACTCCAACACCTTCACTCGCCTACTGACACCACGATTTCAACTCAGACTGTCCGAAGCCGGCTCCATGGTGTAGGTCTGTATGCTCGCCGACTGATGGTAGTGTTAAACTAACATAAAGGTATCATCGCGACGGCAGGGAGTGGGCAACAGAGCATGTGAACTAAAGGAGAAATGAATGGAGCAATGTTCTTTTTTTCTGGCGAGTCCCGTTTTTCTGATCATCCTGATAATAGGTGTTTTTTCATCTGGACCGACAGTGGCAGTAGGAATAATCCTGCGTTCGTGCACGAAAGTGTCAGATTTAGCAGTGTGTGTGTGTGGGTGGGGGGTGCTGGTGTCATTACCATTGACTGGTGCACAGACTTCTTTATCATTTGAGATGGACCTCTGACTGGTCGCCAATATAAAGATGAAATCCTCAGACCTATTGTAATCACTTACGCTGCAACAATTGGAGATGACTTCATTATAATGGCCGATAACTGCAGGCAACATCGTGCTAACCTGGTGGAGGATTTTCTTTTTGATGAAGAAATCGTACGAATGGAATGGCCAGCTTGTTCTCCAGACATGAATCCAATAGAGCACGTTTGGGATGCTCTAGAAAGAAGAGTTGCTGGCCACCAACCACCCCCACAAACTCTCCAAGAACTGGAAGAGTGGGACAGAATACCCCAACTTGTGATTTATAGCCTCATTGACCTCATCAAAGGCGTTCAACTTTGAAGAAAATACCTTTTCAAATGCACAATTGTGTTTTTTTCCTTTTGTACACAAATGCACAATAAAATGCATTTTTTTCTGCCAAACATGTGTAATTTATTCTCATATAACCTACTACGTCTGACAACCAAGTATCAATCGGCTAAAACGTTTTCCAGTCACAAGATCCACCTAAAACCACAATATCCTTTAATTGTTTTGAGCAGTGTAATTATTCACACAATTTTATGATTTTCAATAGTATGCAATACTAAAAATAAAATGATTTGTATTTTAAAGCAGATAATATAATCAATTAGTAAACCTCAGCCTAATTTTCAAGCCATCAGACTTTAATGGCCAATTGCCAAAAATATGGCAAAGACGAATATTTAGCAACACTATTTCCAGTTCAAGAAGAAAAGGGGAATCCCCCCTCTTTGTATTAGACAGAAAGCAGTTGAAGAAAATATATTCAACAGGAAGAAAAAACTGCTGAAAAATATGTGATAAAGCTACTTATTAAATAAGATTAAACTTTTAAGGGAACTTGTAAAAAATTCAGAAATTTTAGGACATTATTTAAAATATTAGGAACTTCGATCTCTGCATACATTAATTTGCATCATAATTAATCATAAAAAATCCTTCCTCTCTAGTTAGACTAGATATTATATTTGATCATGGGTAAATATTTAATCAAAAGTTTAATTTCATAAAAAATTTGAATTTTAATAACTTACGGAATTAATCAAGTTTTATCAGAAAATTTTGAATGAAAAATTGCTAAATGCATTATCACTGAAGATATACATTTTTATTTACTTTTCTTTTGCAATAGAATTCAAATAATTTTTAAAACTTTTGTTTACTCCTCAACATTAAAAGCATCTTAACGATTGTATATTTTATTAATAAATATTGAAATCTTATTTGCAATTTTTTTTTTTTTTTTACATAAAACTAAGATTTGCTCAATATAAGTAATGCTTAGAAATATTACTGAATGTACAATTTTTATACTTCTTATTGATCATGACTGTTTTCTGATATTAGTAACAATTTTATTTAGAGTTTTGTAACTGCAACTACTTTGCTTTGATCTATTGCTTTTTATTTAAAAAAACTGTCAGACAGTTCATATTTTGTTAATTACTTCACTGATTTCACTGTTAATTTATTTAAAATTAAATTTTTAGGTTTCATACTATGTTTTGCCTGTTTGCTTTTCACAAAAAAACTCACTTGACTGACCAATAAGGATAAAGTGGAATTTTGAACAGTTACAATCATCCATGTCCATGAGTCATCAATTAACAAAATTCATGAAGAGCTCAATGCTTATCATTCATTTGCCAACAAGGCTTATTTTGTCTTAGAATTTCTTGTATTTGTATTTGAAAATTTTTATGGTTGTAAAAAAACTAGAAATTATCACCTGTTACAGTAAGGGAGACAAAAATTTCCATTCCAGTTTCACTGGATGATTAATTAACTGGAATTCAATTAAATATAAAAAAAATTCCATTGTATCTTGTAAGGACTTTTTGGAGCATCACATTTGTCATATAAGAAAAGTAAAATAATTTTGTAAAATATATAATTGTCAATATATAATTGCAACTTTAATTACAACTTGACTAAATGAATATACATCAAATAACAAATAATTGTAAAATCACAGAAATGTTGCTGCAATAAGAGTTCTCATAAAGAAGGCTTCTTTGATGGTTGGAAAATTACTTTGCAAATTAGGAGGTAAAAATTTCATTTATTGCGACACATAGAAGTTGTAAATAGAAGTTGCTGTTTTTTTCCCTTTTTCTTTTTAGAAGCATTTTGATTACCTAAAAAAAAAAAAAAAAAGAAGTTCAATTTAAAATTATCATCAATTTGACAAACATAAAAATCAGCTTGAATAAAAGAACCTCATGCCATTAATATTAAAGGCTAATATTTATTTGAACTTAAACAGAAATGGTAAATCTAATTTGAAGGATGGATCAATAGTATCTAGACATATTTTGCAAATTCTTGTTTGAACAAATCTTGATAATAATCCATCTAGCATAAAAATTATCAGTAGAACAAAAAGGTTGAAGAATCCTACACACACACACACACACACACACACACAAAAAAAAAACCTAACATAATTTTTTTTTTTATTGAATGTTTATAAATGTTGCAATTTAGTAAAGAATAAAATCAGATATTATTTATTGTTAAGGGACAGCAAAAGGATTAACTGATAATTTAATGTGATTTCTCTGCCAATTTGTTTTTTGCCTCTGATTTTCTTTTTAATCTGCCTTTTGTAATATGAACCATTTTTACATTGGACTAAAAAAATGTATTCTAAATCTAAATTTTCCATGTTTTTTCTTATTTGATTGCATTTATTAATTTTCATCTTTATTCTAAGGTTTTTATTTATTCCTATAAGATTTCAGATTCAAAAGAATGTTTGATTTTTGCAATTTATTAACATCTCTATCTTAAATTTGCTTTATGCAATTGTTTTAAGTAAAACAAAGATGGTTGTCTCACTATTAAGTTTAAATGTTGGTAAACACTAATTTTAAAATAATGAAGTATGCTTTAGATACACATATAAAATATATATTCCAATGAAATTAAACATGCAATATGAGAATGAATTGATTAAATTTTTACTTTAAAAAATTAAAATGTTCAGATCTATTCCTTGTTATGGCTTGTAAAATGTATAAAATTAAAATAAAAGAATTTGAGATTTAACAGAAATCAAACTTCTTAGAAGAAATTTTAAATGTTAATTATTTCTCTTCAGGCACATACCATAGTTTATTCCTATTACAGAAGAAATTTTACATTGTTCACTTACATTTTCAAAACATAGTATATTATTTAAATTTACCTTGATTACATAAAATTTTTTATCAAACTACCAACAGATAAGATAATAGAGTATAAAAAGTATAATTAAAACAATTTAATTTAGAGCGAAATTTAGAAACATTCAGGAACTTCATTAAGATATTTTAATACTTTAATAAACAAGTTTTATTTACAGATATTAATCCAGAATTAAATGCATGATTTCATATTAGATATGAACAATAATTATGACTCAAAAATGTGACAATTACCAAGAGAATTCTGAAGAGAAACAGAATTTAAAGCCATTTCTATTGCATCGCTAAAAGATTGGCGAAATTCTGGTGCAGAAGGACCTTCATCATAGTCAGAATCTTTATCATAATTTGCTTCAGCAACCACAGTAGCTGGTTTTGTTTCTTTAGGTACATAACTGAAATTTTTAGGACCAACTCTGAGTAACTGTAAAATAAGAGAACTAATAAACATCTTGATAATCAAATGGTGTGAAAAATTTAAATTTATAAGCATTAAAAATTATCAATAGTGCAATTACCCAAACCTAAAATTACACACTTTATTATGTTAAACGGTTTACAATGGTAAGTGAAAAAAACATATTAAAAACATTATAGTAATTGCATGTAATAAAATTATTAAAGTTCAGTTTTTAAAATTTATAAAAGTAACACAATCAACAAAGATAACTACTTTTATGTCTATCTTAGTAAATGAACAAGCTAAAATCAGAATTCCAGAATAAGTTAGATATATAAAATATTGTTTTTATTTTATTGAATATCAACCTAACTATACTTCATTCACAAGAAATATAATTTAGTCAATTAAAATAACATTTACAAATTAATATTTAGTAGCTCTTAAAAGAAACCAAATAGATGTATATCAGAATGATAATTACAACAGCTGTTTACCTGAGCAAATGAAGCACTTTGAGTTGATTTAGAAGCAGAATTATCAATTGCACTATAATCAGAAGTTTCACTAATACTATTTAAGTTGTCATCATTATCAGCTGCAAAAAATATTTTTCAATACATACAATTGTTATCACACCAAATATAAATGTGATAAGTTTTCAACAAAAGTCCAAACTAAGACATTTGTACATTCAATTATTTAATTTGCACAACAACACTGTTAGAAAAAGAGCAGGACATTAACAAGATTTTAAAAAAAGTGTGCAAACAAAAACGGTAATGATCATTAAAAATTTACTAGGTTTATATATATATAATTTACATTGATACAGATTTATAATAAGACTTCAATAATTTCTTTATTTCCCTCTTTTAAAGCTTTTTCTTTTTTAAAAACCCATACTTTTATATTGCAATTTGGAGAATGACACTGTATCAATTTCATGCAGTCTTTCAATGAGTGAATGTTAATTACAGTAAAAATAAAAAATTCAAATGTAACAAATTTTTAAAATATTTTTATTGTAAATAATTTGATTAATCATTCCTTTAAAAATGTACTTGTTTTTTTCACAATTGAAATACAAATACTTTTTGAGTGATGTCAGTATTTAACTCACGTTAATAGTTAACTACAATGCAGCAGAAAAGATCAGCTATAACATTTCTAGAATACAAAAGTTTTATACATTTTTTAGCCTACACATAATTCTAAAAAAATTATCAGCATGAACATAAATAGTAAGTAATAATTGATTTTTATGCCTTGTCGAAATCTTCAACATATCTTAATCACTAATTTGTTTTCCATTTTTAAAAGACAATGATCTCTCTCAATATAAGGTTCTTTCATATAGTTAGAAAAATGTTCTAAAAAATTTGTTCTATCAGTTTTAAAGATTTCTTTTTTGTATTTGTAAACAAAAAGTAATAATTTAATTGGAATCAAAATGCACATAATAGCTTAAATGACTTGATAAATCAAGTTTTATCAGCATTTTTTATATTAACCCATTTTGTTTTTGTATAATATATCATTTACAAATAATTCAGCTCATGAAGATAGTATAAAGAGGAAAAAAAATCACACTTACTTGACTGAGCATTTTCCGCAAGATCTTCTTTAGATGGTAATAATGACAGAAAATCCTCAGGCTTATAAACAGGGAAATGATCATTACTACTTAAGTTATAAGTTGCTTTCGGATCTACAAATAATTATTCACAATTAAAAGTTATAAAAAACAAGCAGAACTAACTACCCAAAAAATTGGTCAAAAATAATTCAAACATACAGTTGGAAAAAAGAATACACTTCTATCTAGATTGTTGAATTAGACTGTCAAAAAGTACAAATTTATTTATTTCAATTTTTATTTGCTTAAATAACATAGAATATGAATTTATATTTTATTTATTACACAAATTATTTTGTATTAAATTTAAACTTGTTATAAATTCAATACAAAAGATATGGCATAACTTGCAGCTTTTTGGAAATGTTTGGTTGGGTTTTGTGGCGCAAGGTCCAAAGAGGACAAGCTGCGCCCCAGCTTTTTGGAAAGGAAATTTGCCCAGATGTTTTGATGTGAAAAAAATTCCAAATTTTAATTGTTTTTCAATTCAAAAAATTAATTTTTTTTAAAAATATTTTTGAATGACAACATTAATACTTAATTTTATCAAACTTTACAATAAAAAATTATTTTTTCTCTTACAATTATTATACCCACTCAAGTAATACCAAAACCTAAAATTTTAATATACAGGGTTAATCATTCATCCTCTAGTTACAGTTTGATGCTCAACTGTCATTTTTTTGCATACGGATTAATTAGACCCTGGTCTAATTAATCCGTATGCAAAAAAAATCTATGATTTAGATTCTGAACCACTACAAAAACTCAAGCCTAATGTGAGATTTGAACATACAAACTGTTGAACCAAAAGCAAGCGTGCTAACCATTCAGCCATTCATTCTCTAATTTAAAGAAAAATATTTTCAATAACAACTATCACTCAGAATTAAAATATATAATTGAAATTTCCCACAACAGGACACACCTTTAGATTATGTGCAGCCTTAATTCAGGAAACCTTAACGCATTTTTTTTGAAAATCAAAGCAAAAAACTTTCATTTACAAATAAATAGAAAGTATATGGAATCTCAAATTATTAACATTATAAAAAAAATTTATTTAAAAAAATTCAATGAATAACTCTAGAGGTAGTAATTAAAATATACATGTGATTATTATTATTTTTTGTATAATAATTCACACGAACAATTTTACATTTGCTTATTTCATATCTAACATCATTAAATTAATTCTTCAGAATTACTAAATTTTAATATATGCTTTAAGTAAAAATTCCAACTAGATTTAAGAAAACCTCAAATTCTTAATCTTAATAAATATGGAGCAACTTATTTACAGTCTATGTAGATCAAATTTATTATTTCAAAATTCCAACATCAACAGAGAAACACAAAAGTGCTGCATTAAATCATAACATAGTATAGAAAACAAAAAACAGTGACATGCTTAAAATGTCAGATGAAAAACTTGACAATTGAATAAACTGGAGATTCATTAAACTTTATCAATTAATGAATAACACCATCTTCACAAGTGGATAGATGACAATTATTTATAGCTAAAAATTTAAATATTTTATAATAAACAATCAATGTGGTCAGCAAAGCTGCCAGGTAAGAACAATAATGGGGGCCCCTGAATGATGAAATGTATGAACAATGTTTTGAAATCAGACTGCCATTTAAACAATTAAAATAACCCTATCACACTAAAGGTTTCAATATTTGGAATACATGAATAATATAAAATATTTGGAATACATAAAAAGCATTGATCTCATTGTATTCTATGACGATTATTTTGTGGAAGCATGAGAGTTTGATATGCAAGGTTGCCATTTTGCAAAGAGAGAAATGAACTCGAAACTTCACCACGACAACAGATCCAGCCAAACTTTAGTAACTACCTGGTTTGGATCAAGACCAATGTTTCTCCAGCACTACAAGTCTTGACATGACTCCCTATAATTTCCTTCTTACTTTAGAAGGAAAACAATGAGGATCTATAGAGAATATTCAAGGACATGTTACAAAGTTCCTTAAGCACATTGATCTGAGGACTTCCAGGATGCATATTAAGTATGGAAATCACAAGGAGAGTAAATGCATTAATGCAGGAAGTCTAAGTTTTGAAGAGTTTTAATGTTTAAACAGATTCTATCATATTAGCCTTCATGGAACCATGCTCATTTGCTTTATGACACACCCTAGGTAGTTTTCTTCCCATGTATTTGATGATTTTATTGATGTGTTTGAAAAATACAATATTTTAAGTTTTTAAATAATGCAATATTTTATAAAAACAAACACCGAAAGTTATTTTTTCGAAGGCAGAAAACACAGATGCATAGTTTTTATAGGACACTGGTTAGAAAGTAAGAAATAAACTTAAGAATTTATTTTGAATTTTTTCTTTTAACTTCATAATAAAGAGAATAGCAAAAAATGAAACCAGAAATTTACATATGGTTTAATTAATGGATTAATATTGAATAAAATATTATCAAGAATGAAATAAGCACAAAAGGTTACTACAAATATTATATACTGAAACATGCTAAGTTTATTCTGTTGCAGGTTTATTTACTTATTTTTTGAGAAAAAATCTCTAATGTAAATTAAAAATGGGGAGAAAATTTTTTTTTAATATGCGGTAGCATTTGTCTAGAAAAAAAATTTCTTAATGCCTATAATATTAATGAGAATAAGTAGTGAGAGTATGTGATCTCTATATAACTTAAAAAAATCTTTTTTAGGAAAATGAGAGCAGGCAAATAGGAATCCAAAACACCTATTCATTGTTAAATTTGATTTAGATAAATTAAATATTTACAGAAGAAATCAATTTATAACCATAGATATATAACTTGCAACTCCAAAGTGCAGTTATACAATTTTATACACTCAAAATCTATAGATGAAACATTAAAAAATTCATTCCATTTACTGTATTCACATTAATTAAAATTAAAAACAAAGAAATTAGTCAAAATATTGTCAATAAAATTCATGAAAAAACATTAACACTTACCTAATGGAGTATATGGCAATACTATCTAATGTTATAAAAGTTCTTTGTATTTAAATACACCAAAGAAAAAATGCTGATAATATGAAAAAATAATTTAACATAACAGCGCTTACATTTCCCAAGTTTTTTATTTTCTTCTTGCTCAATTCTTTTTTCTCTTCGTCTTTCCTCTCTAGCCTTTTTGCTTCTATATTGCTGTCTTTGTTTGATTTCAGCTGCAATAAGGATAGACATTTTTCATTAACAAATATTAAATAGTTGTAAAGTTAATTTTTTTTTTACATTAATAGAATTTAAAATGAAATTATATATATGACTATTTAATGAGGCTAGATGAAAATAAGTGTATAACTCAGGCTGCTGGAAAAATTAAGAGTTTAAGTCCATGTCAAAACACCAAATCTTTATAATATTTCAATAGAAAAATATTTTCAGAAGATAATTACTGCCAAGAGTTATTTAAGAAAATTATTTTACATTGTTAATAAGTAAATTAAATATTGTTCAAAAAATATATAAGCAGTAAATACTTAGTTTACTGTTGAAAGAACATGTTTGAGAATTTTTTACATTGATATAAAATTATATAATTCACACATTAATTATATATTAAAATTTTAAAAATAAAACAGATCTATTTGAAATATATTAGTCTTTTATACTAGATTAAAAAGAAATTTAATAAATTTACAACCAGTAATCGTTTGCTTGGTAATGATATTTTTTGTATTTAATACATACATCAAATATTCACTTAATTTGCTTAAAATTTTATTTAAATCTTATGATGCATTCTAATATAAAATAATAAATTCTTAGGAGTTTTTCAGAAAATTATACGAACACAAAAAAATAATAACAAATATTTACTTTTAAACTTTGATAGAACATCTTCAGATACTACATGAGAGAAATCCAATTCAACAATATTAAATTCACACGTTAAAGGTAAGTGCTGCAAGTATCTCAATCTCTTTCTCAATATCTATAATATAAACAAAATTACATGTACAATATAAGGAAAACTGGAATACTAAAAGTTTAATGAATAAAGAAAATATTTTACATCTGTCATTGAAACTCTCCCTATCTCCACAATTTTGGCTGTGATTGTTTGAGGAGAAAATTCCAAGGAAGTGTACTGTTCCAGTAGCATTCGAACATTGATATTATGTAAATATATATGTTGTCCATCTTCAGCTATAAGATTATACAACAAAACAATAACTAAATATTAAAATATGATTGCACAATTCAATATTTAAAAAATAAACACTTAAACATCTTGTTTCAAAACAGTAGATTTAAACCAATCTTTAATAAAATTACCAGGAACTTTTCAAGCAATGTAAGTAACAACCAATAAAACATAAAATTTTAAATAAAAAATTTCAAAATTGTAATAATTATTTTTAAAAAATTCTAAAAATTTTAAAAAACTAATCTTTGGACTTAAAATGTATTAAAATCATAATACTTGTCTTTATCATTTTAAGTGATTACATTATTGATAAACATGAAAATTAAATAACTTTTGGATTAAAAATTTAAGTCAAATTACTAAGATCAAAGGTTAAATTTATTACACTGAACTTGTTAATAAATTAATATATTTGAGATTTACAAAAAACTTTGACAAGTTCTTAATTTTGAAAACACAAATAGCCTCAGTATAAGCTTTTTATATCTGTTGGAAAAATTTAATGATATTTAGTTTACCACCAATATTCAATGTGTGGCTATTGTTCAAAAACTTAAATTTTTAACATAATAAAGTTTTAGAATTAAAATACTAGAACAAAATATTAGTATAGGAAAAAATGTACTGAAATTCTAAATGATATCTTACAAAAAACAAAATTACTTATAAAAATAAATTAATTTTTATAAATAGTTATATAATAAATCTATACCAAAATTTGAAGTCTTGTACTATTGAGAATTTGAAGCTGATTTTAGTTAAATTTACAAAGTTTCACCTTTCTTAATGAAATTGTTTCTCAACACCTGGAAATCGATTATTATGTAATTCTGTCCATTATATAGATTTTAGAGTTAAAAACTTACATTGCAAAATTTAATATAGCTTTCTAATATTTAAAATTAGCTTGATATTTGAGGTACTTTCTCTTGCCTATCCATCTATATTTTAATTTGATAAGAATATTCTTTAAGGTTTCATTTCAGAAATCACTAGACTTGCAAAATTATTTAGGAAACATTTTCAGTTATATAAATGAGGAAAATTTTTACTTACTTCAGTTAATATTATAAAACATCAATTATTAATAGTTAATTTGTACTAAAAGTGTAAATTGTGAATATAATACCTTGATAGAAATAAGTAAAACGTTTTTTCTCAGCTTCATTAGTACTATTCAAATCAGTGACAAAATAACTTGAACTCTGCGGTGAAGTTCCAAATTCTACATTTCCATTCACTAGAAAAATATAAAATTCTTTTGAAAGAGCAGAAATTATTCTTTAACCTATTTCTATAAAATTGAAATTTTGAAATTGAAGGAATTAATTTTGAAATGTTGTAATTTTAAAATGGAATAGGTTTTTAAACATTAAACTGATGAAATTAATATAATTAATGACTTAAAGTAATCCAGGAATAAAAATTGTCTTCAATTATTAAATTTTAACAATACTTTTACATTATTTTGTGAATTTTTATTGATAGATCTTCATGATATTCAATTTTTCTGATTTATTTATTTATATAAAAGCAGACATATACACCTACATATATTTGTTAATAAAAATGTGTACGTAATTTTTTTTTAACATAAACTAGTTTTAACCTTATGATAAATACAGAGCATCATTTAATTTTTAATTATAAAATATTAATACAAACAAAATATAATTAAAAGAAAATTTTTAGAAAGAATGTTTAATACAAAGTAAAAGATTTCCACAATTTTTTTTTAAAATTAAGTTACACAAACATTTGTATAATTAGCATTCAGTTTACCGTTTAAGAGTTTATGAATAGCTTCCACATTACAAATTTATGTACAATAGTTCACAATCTACTTTAAACTAAGATTTTGTGGAACTGATCTTGGGAACAAAAATAGATCAAACCTTTCAATAAAACAGTCAATATAGTTGAATAATCACAGAACTTTAATATAGTAGTCACAATTAATATTGCATTAATATAATATAATTAATATTATATCCACAAGAGAATTAAAAATAAATCATTGATCTTTCTTTTTTTTAATTAATTACATTAATTTAGTTAAGTGACACACTTAAAATTAACACAAAAATACAATTTTAAAAATTTACAATTAACTGTGTTTAAAATATAGGTAAGAAATCATAATCTATATAAAATGCAATATTTGGACACTTTTTTTAAAAAATTTCATACATTGTTTCACTGTTTCTTTAACCTCATAATTATAATCGGTTGCAGAGCTATCAAAAGAGTAAAATTTTTTTAAACTATTTAATTTTGTTCTTTTCATACAAGTTCAAAAATAGGTACTTAGTAAAACAAATTTAAATTACTATATTTATTGTTTTGGAATACATGTTTCATGACAGCAGATTTAAATTTCTGGTCTTGGTCTGGCCCCATGTATTTTTTCCTTCAGTAGAATTTATATAGAAAACTGTTGTAATAACAATTACAGCAAGCTTTCATTAAGATATTATGGGCAGAGTAATTGAACATTTGACTTATTTCGTTCAACCATTCATTCCAAAATTGCTATTCTTCAACTCATTTTTATCATTTCCTATTAAATTTAGAATAATGAAGAAATAAAATGCTCCACATAATAGTTAAGTGAATTAGATTTGTACAATGACAAAAGAGTAACGATAATAGTAATTTAATTTTTATTTATTTCTATTCTTTATCTTTTTATTAGATTATTAGTGAGCCAAAACTTATCTACAATTAAAAAAAGAATGATTATATCAAAATTAAAATTTGGAAGGAAATTTTTAAAAAATATGGAAAATAATTAGATTATAAATGTTTTGATAGGCAGTAGGAGCAAAAACTTATTTTAAAATGAAAACTTATTGAAGATTAAATTGGAATACACGATTTCATACACAAAATAGAAACCTTTTTAAAATGTTCACAAAATGAGTTCTGACTAATGTATGTACACATGTATGCATTACACATAAACAATATCCCAATTCAAATACTATACAATGGTTATTTTTTCAATTAAAGACAAATAATTCCACTTCCAAAAATTTTTTTTAAAATATACTGTATAACTTCAAAATTTTTTAAAATTTAATTTTCTTTAAATATTAATTTTTTATGCAACTTCAGTGATGCATTTCTTTATACATTTTTCATATATAGTTTAAGAGTTTGCAGAAGTTTCTTCATACACTATACAGAACCATTATACTCGTGATCTTTTCGCTAAAAAAATCAACAAAATTATATAGAATTTTCTTCCTATATCTGAAAACAAATTGCACAAGTTCTACCAGAAAAATTTTATAATTTTTTCCAAGCAATGTTTCTTTCTTCAGTGTAAGATAAATTTTCTGTTTATATGTAAGTTATAGAAAAATGAAAATACAATTGACTCTCATGCTGTTGTTGCCATTTGATAGGACGTAGTAAAATTGTTCTTTTGCACCAGTATAACTTTAATTACTGCAAAAATTAATAAAATGTCCGAAAAATACCTGCTGTTGATGTTACTTTATGCAACAAATTTAAAATTTAAGCCTATTATTTATGATAATCAGAAAGGAGACTTTATACAGTTTCATAAAGTCAGTCTACTTTCACTGAAGTTGAAATTTTAGTTTCAAAAAGCAAAAATATTTCAGCAACAGTAGTAATTCATCAGAAATAAAAGTAAATGAGGCAAGAGAAAATCTACCATAGGCATCTTGCCCAAAACTTTCACAATACACGGGAATTTAAAATGAATATAGCACAATATAATGATCTTTAAATTAGATGTATATTGTGCTGGAAATGATTTTAAATAATAGAA
>JAPDSC010163692.1:0-46732 GCA_026290005.1 Latrodectus geometricus
CAAAATTTGTTTGTATTATAAAAATTACTATATTCAAGCCTATAAGAAATTTCTCCTTAAAATTTGATAAGGATTTGCTCTTGTAAATTAGTTTTAAAGTAATCTTTAAGAACTTTATAATACCTCAGCCTTATAATTCTAGATCTGGTTAATTCAAATGCAGCCTTTTGTGCTTTTTAAAATCCTATCATTTTTTTTCTGTGTGGCTATATAATTTATGTTTATTAATATTTTTGCATCAGGAACTAAAATCAATGCTTTCAATTGAGAAAAAGATCCAAGCAAATTATTTTTGATATCTATATTTATTGTGTGTAAAATATGAAAGTAATACTTCAAATGTAGCATATTTCAAATAAGACTTTCCAAAAATAATTTTGCATATTATGAATAGTATAGATTGATTTTACAAATTTTCAAATAACATTCAAATAGTTTTTAAATGAAAATAAAATATTTTTGCCAAACAAGCAAAGCTTTTGTGATTAATTATGACAACAATATTTATAAAATATATAAAAAAATTAATTTTTATAATTACATATTGTTAATTAATCAGTTAGATAAACATAAACAAATTAAAGTAAGTATATAATTTTTACATTTTAATTGATATAATGTATTATATAGAAAATTAATTTTTTACATTTAATGAATGTATAGGAATGTATAAAAGCTTATAAGGTTTTATCAGTTATAAAATGAATAAAAAATATTTTAAATCATTGATATATTTTGAAGATATTTTATAAATTTTCTAACTACCATTGTTTTTGAAATATTCATTATAATGAATGAAACGTATACAGTTTTTAAACTGTCATTATTTTTAATGTAACTTTTTATTTTGCTTATTAATATATTTTCTTCAATATTTTGGATATATATTTAGAATTATGGAAACAGCTATTTTTATGAAAATATTTACAGTTGTCTCTAATGTAATTAATATTTTTGATTATTTTATTTTTAATTCTTAATGTTATAACCGAATTTTTCTATATATTTTTATATCTGTATTTTTTTATATGAAATTATCTATGTCTAAAAATTAGAAATTTATTCAAATAATTTTTCACAATCATGATTGTAGATTTTATGTATGTTTATATATACACATATATATATTTTGAAATATATTTTGCCTTGTGCATAGTTATATTACGATTGCTATTAATGAAAAAAATATAAATAAAGTTATGAATTCAAATATTGATATACATTGTGTGATTTATTAAATGTTTTATAAATATACTTTTTCCAACTATCAAATACACTCAACAAATTTTCATAATAAAATAAATATTGTGAATTTAAAAAAACTTATTTTGTGGTTCATTTGTATTTACTGCTTTTTGGTTTGAGATTACTTATAAGCTTTTGAATTAGATTCTACAGGATTGATATCATCTGTTAACTTTCAAAACCATTTGCGAAATTAATTGGCAAAATGTCTCAACATACTAATGAACTCTAAGCATAATAATTTATATTTATTCGTAAGCAATTTGGCATAAACATAAGGTACTTGGCTCATATTGCGTTTTTCCTGTTTAACTATAGTTTATGTTTTACAGTCCAGAATATGAGTATCTAAAAAAAAATTCTTAGGCTGCGACCAAACCAATGCACCACCTGCTTGTGGATGGTGTTCTGTTTTGTGAACCCCTAGTGTCTAGTACTCGAAACAATCACGTGATTAATGACATTTCTCTAATTACTGACCAATGAAAATATATTTGCAATTTGACTTCCATTATTGAGTATTTTTTTTTATTTTCAAATTAGGAAGTTGCAAGAAAAAATTTATAATGCCTAAAACACTAAAGAACATTGCCTGTAATGCAGTGATTTTACTGTCAACAGCAAACTTTCTTTTTAAAAATTGGTTAAAAGAGAAAAAAAATAAAATAAAGGGAAAATAAACGACGTAAAGGTCCAGACAGATCCTTGATAAAACTCTGCTTGAAGTTCTTCCCTACTCTTTAGGGTGACCCTGAAATATTTGATTCTTTTCTTGTTTATTAAGTTGGAAGCAATTATGTATGATATTTTTGATATTATTTTAATGAGTATACCTTGTCTTTGCAATTCTTTTTGAAAACATTTATTGTAAAAGAAATATGGGCTTTCTAAAGAGTAGTTTTACTGAATATCTGGCATCTTAAAAGTAATAATTTATTTAAAATTTTTGCTACTATATTCATTGTAAATATGTGTTAGAAATAATGTTCACTATTAGCACCCCTAGCTAAATCTTTTAAACAGAAACTATGTCTATAACCCCTAAACTTATTGTAGTGAAAATGCTTACTAATTAATTAGTTAGTTAAGATACTTAATTAAGTATAATTATAAATTAAAGTGCATCCACAATTTTTAAATGTTATATGTATTTCATTTCATCTTTTAATTTTTTTTTTTAGAAATTATTAAAGGATGGATGAAACTTCTTTCGTATTTCTTCTGTCACTTTTTGAAGTGTATATAAAGAAACAAGGTACAGTCATGAGAAATGCTATCAAATCTGATGATCGATTAGTCATTTCATTAAAATTTTATGCCACCGGAATGACCTTTCGGGAATTGTCATATTTTTCGGGTGGGGGAGGAAGAGAACAGTTTCAAATATTTTTCAGGAGGTGACATAAATATTCTTAAATTCACTTTTAAATGACCTGAAAATCAAAATGATTGAAAGGAAATTTCCGGGGGATCTTTATCTCGTTCTAACAGTGTAATTGCTGCAGATGGAAAACACATTGTGGTACGAAAACCAAATAATTCTGGATCTCATTATTATAGCTATAAGGGTACTGAGTCCATTATAGTATTGGCTACTATAGATTCAAATCTCGTATTTTGATGCAATGATATAAGTATAAGTGGCCAATCAGTGATTGAAAAGGTTTGGGATGGATGTCGAATCAATTACCTCTTACAGAGCAAAGTAAACTTTCTTGCAATAAAGTTTTGCCTGGTAGTTCTGTAACTATCTCACAGTACTTTGTAGTAGATGCTGTTTTTCCCCTCATTTCCTCCATACCCTATAAATAATAGTCTTACTAAACATATTAAAAATAAGTGAAAATTTTCATTGGTAAAATGATTTACTGAGGAAGCTTTTGATTATAATTTGAACCAATGAAAAATTAAAAAAAAAATAATATTCCGAGATTCAGTTTTTGGAAAAACTATAAATATTATAAATTAAATATATAAGTTGATAAAATATTATTCTAAAGAAATTAAACCTTAAACTCCTCTGAAGATTTTTACCTGCATAATCTTGAAAAAAAAATTTTTTTCCAACGAGGAAAGTCGCAGTTCAAATAATCCTGACTATTTCATCAATTGCTAGTTGTGTGTCAGTAGTTTAAAATTAATTCTGACATATTTTTAATAAACTATGTGACATATTGCCAGAATGACTAGGCATTTTTAAGTGGAGAATGAGAAAAATTTGTAGTGATCGACGTTGATAATGTAATTGATGGGTTTGGTTCATCAAAGGCGAGGAATTATTATGCTCTGTTGAGAAATAAATTGGGAGTGAGAAGGGTAAGAAAAAAGCTCAAGGAGCATGACATTAACTAAAACCTTATACTTCTATATTAATTATTTTACATAATTTAGTTTCTGATAAAAATTGTATTTTTTTTTCCTCGTGTTTTTAAGTATGATTTTTTTTTAAAGTTTTATACTTTGCTCCAGATTGGTAGGGCTATATCATTGTTTTATACTACAAATCTTATACTTGTGTAAATGTAAAGAAAATGTCTTAAAATGATTTATATATGTGGAAAAATCCTATATTCTCTATCTGTCCCTGTTTCATGTCACGTGTCCTTAATTTCTTTCTGTTAAACTAGATAAATGGGGCTCTAATCATGAATTATGTTGATCTGAAGAGCTTTAAATGGTGTTAACAGACTTTAGGTGGTATTAAACCATAAAAAGAATAGCAATTATTGCTGAGTAAGGGGAAAAACCCAAATTGTTATTATAAAACAATTTGGGGCCTTAAAGAAACAAAGTTATCTATGGTTTTAATAATAATGCTAGAACCTACATTCTTTAACATAATGATAATGAAGATTTACCATTTAATGAGTTTATTCATAGAGATCTGACTGTGGTGAAAATCAGACTCAACATAGAGAGAATTAAATGAGAAATTGGAAAAGTCGTTTGTAGCTCAGACTATTTTTTCAATGAAGAGAAGTCATCCTTTAAACCTATTCTACATAAAGTGATGAAGTTTTGTGGAGAAAATAACTCGCGAGTATATTTGGAATGGACTTCAATGATCATTATGTAACCAGGGGGATCACAGATACTAATAAAAGGGGTGAATGCCTTTTAGAATTTATATTTAAATATAATTCAGATATTCTAAGCTTGGGAAACTCACCTACTTTTATTACTTTTAATAGATTTGAAATAATTGGCATTACTGTCGGAACTGCTTTAATCAGTAAAAACATAAAAAATTGGAAAGTTGATGGCAGACTGTACGGCTTAGATAATCAAATATTTCGAACTTGAATTTAATTTAAAGATGTACTTCAAGTTCAAAAACCCTGTGAAGACAAATTGGAAAAATTCAAGTAGGAACTTACAGGGATAATTGAACTAGGTGGGAAACACAGTAGAAACAAATACGATCTAGAAGTTACTCCAGAGTGTTTACAAGAAAATACCCTAGATTCCTACAAAAATTGCTAATTCGTGTGAGGCGAACAAAACCAAATTGTCCCTGGTGGAATAAAGATAACACTACTAAAAGGGTCCCTATTCTGTGACTGAAGGAGCGTAAATTTTTTAATAAAGCAAACTGGTAAATGTGATAGTCACACAAGAAAGCCCTTACTAATTATAACAAAAATATTTGGAAATAAAAACAAGATTCCTAAAATAATTTCTGAGGAGAAATAGATTCTACCTCTGAAAGAACTAGACTTCAAAAACTTAGAAGCGATGAACTAATGCTGGCAGTAGTCGGAACAATAAAGGATGAAGACGATAACTGTGCATTGGAAAAGGGGCTATGGAACTTAAGATCAGAATCCACTTTCCAGGGGCAAGAGACTATTTATTAATTATTATATGTAATTCTTTTAGACAAACGCTAATAGAAATCAGTGGACTTTTCCTAAGAAAATATTTTTTATAATATTGTTAAGTTAGTATCTCCTCTTTTAAACCACTCAAAAACTTTGAACTTAATATATTTTCCTATGATATGCCTGAAGACTAGGATTATTTTCATTTCTAGCAAAGATAACTATGACCAGGCTAACCCTTTCAGATCTTTCTCTCTCTCTGCATTCTTCCTTAAAGTGATGAAAAATCCGTAGATGCAGCTTTACATAAGCTTGTTTCTAAGTTTGAAAACACTTTAGATAAGAAGAAAATTGCTTTCGCTATTTTTCTGGACACTCGGGATGCTTTTGATAATATTTTACATCTATCAATACTTGAGGCTTTAAGGATATTTTGTATACATGGATTGAGACAGCTCTAGGATAGAATTATCAAAATGAACATTTCTGGAGAATCATTTGCAATAAGACTACTAGAAGTTTTCCTCAAAAGGGTGTTTCACCATTACTTTAGTACCTGATATATCACCATTATGTTGGAGCTTTATTACTCATTTCAATAATATAGACTACTGTACTCAAGACGATACAGATGACATAATAATCCTTGACAAAGGCATTAACATTACTTGTCAATTGATGTGCAAAATGCATTAAGTTATATTAGAAATTGGTGCAAAGTGAGGTATTAGAGGGTTAATTCTCTTAAGGACAACATTAAACTTTTACTCGCAAAAGAAAATAGGGTGGGTTTTTTGTCCCAAAACTTTTGAATGTCTTAATCAATATGGCTTCTAAAGTGAAGTACTTGGATGTATTTTTTTATCAAAAGCTTATTTTTAACAAACATGAAGATTATAAAATTAATCAAGTAAAAATGCACCATGATATACAAACGTATACTTGTTAAAGTCTGATGCTTATAGCCAAAAATGATGTTTTGGATGTGCACGGTAATTGTCATACATATCATAGTTTATGCCTCTGAGATCTGGTGGAGCAAGGTTGAGCAGAGAACTAAGAGGAAGGGGCTAGGGAGTTTACAAAAACTGGCCTACCTGTGTATCACGGGTGCTATGACCTCAGCAGCTATCAGAACATTAGAGATTATTCTAGATGTGATCTTTCTGGACTCTTCATTTTCAGTACTGCAAGAAGGATTGCATATAGAATGATGTTGCAGAATCATTTGTAGGATAAGCCCATTGCTTAATGTTATAATATTATTAATAGGAAAATTCATAAACCTTTTCTAATGATGCCTTCAACATCATAAGAAGACCATTTCAGATTATTTTTTTTTGCTAGGGAAGAATGGGAGAGTCCAGATTAATTAATTTTTATCAAAGTGCCCAAGCACGTAGGTATACAATGCAATGAAAGAGCTGATAAGCTTTCAAAACAAGGATTGTCTTTTAATCTAATTGGTGCAGAGCGTTCTTGTGACATCAATTAAAAAAATTAGCTATGTTGAAATGGAAAAAATAGAAGAGAAATAAAACTTGGCTAAAATCTTCTAAGCAGCAACATAGTAAAAGCTTGATCTTCAAATCATCTGAGAAAATTGCTTATTTAATACTTTTCCAAAGACGGAAGACACAAACAATTGTAGGAATTATTACTGTGCACTATTATTTCAGAAAACAATTTCATACGATGGGATTTTTCACAAAACTTTATTTGTAGAAAATGCCACAAGAGTGAGAAAATGGCGCATCATATCTTAAATGGATGTAGTACCTTGCCTTTACTCGATTGACCGCTTTAGTTATTCTTGATACTAAAGAATTATACCTTGGTCCCATAAAGAGTTTATCTACTTTCATGAACAAAATGGGAGACCCTGAAAGATGTAGTTGGTTTATTTTTTGGATCTGGAACTAGATACAAAATTCCTTAGTAGACGAGCCTTGAATTTTAAATCCAATTAGGAAGAAGAATGGTTTGGAATCCACTTTAAATCCTTCTTACTGAATTCATATTCAAACAATATAACTTTAGAGCAACCAAAATTTTCTATTTTTTTATATGTATCCAGTATAAATATTAAAATCTAACCTATGAACACGTGGACATGTTTTCACATTATTTGTTTTTTCCATATTTATTTTATGATTATTAAAATAATGACAAGTAAAGAAACTAAAATATAAGGAGATTTCTCATTTTTGAAAAACAGCTGATTTGATATCAGCTGATTTGACGACAGCTGGTTTGATAAAACAGTTGTCCTACTTATGACCTCTGTTTAGTGTAAAAACATTTATAAAAATATTCATACTGTGAATTTTCTTACGTTTGTGAGATATAATTTCAAGGGTATAAATTTAGTCGATTTTGTTCAAAAAGTTAAAACATATGACTGTGTTGAGACGTTTCGGTATGCATCTTAGATTAGTTTGATAATTCCTCTACTGTTTTTTGCATAAGAATGCCAATATAAACTTCAATCGATATTTCAAACTGAATTCTCAACCACACTACAGTTGAGCACATCTGTAAAGAGAATTAAAATAACAAGTTATTGAATTCACGGTGACCGGAAATGGGCAACCGGAAATGCGGAATAATATGATAATTTTAAAAAATATATATATTTCTACTTCTTTAATTTTAGTATTAAAAATCCTTTTACGCAATAAAATGTCATTAAATTCATTTATAAAAGTTTCCTTAAAGTATTTCCTAAAGAACTTTTTGAGAATGAATCGAATAGTACTGTCTGACAATGAATTATAATGTTTTATATTATATTATAATGTTTTTCAATAGAGGTGTTGTTGTAATTGAATCTACAGCAAATGAGGTATGTGCGAAACAGGATGCATAAAAATGGTAAATAACGGTTAGAAATCTTGCATTCTCATAAAAATTATGATTATACCTATTATACTTACATTTATGATTATTATTTTATTTCATTTTATAAAATTAAGTAATTTGTTTTATTACAGCTTTTAATAAAATAAAAAGTCAATTATATGAAATAATAATAAAAAATCGTAAAAACTAAACCAATTATTCCAGTTATAGAGTTATTGCAATTATTTTACATTGCAATATACAAAAGTCATCGGCGAATGCTTAAGGATAATTTACGGGTTCTAGTTCTAACTCTAGGTAAATACGAATAATGAATTATATATTCCGTTGTTTATTATTGTTTATTTACTCTCACTATCCCTGGGCTTGCCAGATTTCTGAAATGTACAACTGGGACACACCAGAATACTAATCTACTTGAAATAATCATATCTTTGGTTGAGATTCTTCTTGCTTCCAATGTTCCCAATTTAACTGCAAATATTCCTTAGCATACACAACTTCGAAAATGGCCACTGTTGTCAATACAAGACGATACGATGACAATATAACTTATTGGCAGACCATCAATCTTCTATAAATTTCACTTTTCAAACAATAAAGAAATAAAGGACAAATTATTCTAAATAATCCTTTACAATTAATTGTTTTTAGTGTTTCAGGTCATTTAAAAAATCAATATCAAAATCAAACTAATTTTTTTGGGGGGGAGGGGCACGTGAAATAACTGTTTGGAAAACTAGGAATTATTCCAAAAATCGGAACGTCTGACAAGCATATTTATCCTTAAACTATCTATTGAAAATTCTACTGAGATAGTCAAAAAGTGTTAACTTGTTGGCTATTTCAGTAGAAGAGATTTAATTACAAAATACCAAAGGAATATAAAGTAAATAAATCAATAAAAAGAGGTAGAAGTATGACTTTTACCTCTTTTTATTGAAAGGTATAACTAACAGAATTTTTATGGCTTTAGAAGAAACCACTATTCCATTCAAATTGCCTTATAATATATATGTTGATACATACAGTTAGCACACTTACATAAAAATAGTAAAATACTTACGTATATACTCATACTATACACACATATATGAATACATTAAATAAATAATAAAATTTTGTGCTTAAATTAGTTATCTATGAATAAAAACTTTAAATATTTGATGCAATAATTAAAGAAGTGTAATCCAAACATAGTGAGTGAGAAATTCTGATTGTTGTTGTGGGTTCCTCATAAAATTTAAATTTGAAACTGAATGCAAGTTTTTCATCCGCTAGAAATCATGTTTACTAGAGTTATTAAACATCTAAATGTGTCAAACCTTTATTTGTTAATTATTCTTTCAATTTAAAGATTTTGAACGCAATTTCACGATCGTGGTATAGTTTCCCGTTCCTTTTGATCCAGGAAGAAACTGTGATAAGTGAAATCAGACAACATGAAGGTCAGGCAGAGTTTCTGTAAGTGGGAGAAGACTCGAAGGAGCTATAATTAACGCCAGTGATTCTCTGTTTGGGCGACTGTCAGCACTTTTTCCCCCATTGTTCTTAATCGTGTTTCTAGGAGAATGAGGACAGCGGCGTCTTCCAAGTCTGACTGCAGGGAAATCTGACGATGAGCACTCCACATGGGTGCAATGATCTCGAGCAACGGAAAATTACTTCTTTTTTAGTTTGTGTGAATGCAATATAGAATTCATATTAATTTTGTATTGTATAGATAGTTATAAAATAGAATTCATATACATTTGAAACTTATTTACTATTCTTACTTACTAATAGAATTACATTGCATTTTATTTTCAGGAACATGTTATTGGGCCACAGAAAGGACCCAATAATATGTTCTACCATCGTTCTCCTCTCAGGAAGGTAACGCATTCGATTTCTGACCTAATCGATGATTGTACTAAGTTAAATCTTTAATAATTATAAGACCAATGACTTTAATGCTGAATGCTTGTGGTACATTTACTCAAACATCTAAATCACAAAATATATGTAGTTAGGCTTTCGGTACGTAGAAACTGCCAACCGTAAAATGTAATAAATACTAAAAAGTGAATTCTAAAAATTGCTAACAATTTTTACAAAAAATACATTAAAATACCTTGCACATATGAGAAAGAATACACCGTTAATTTTATGACATTTCAATCTTAAAATAATTGATCTTCATGTGATGCCATCTAAAACCTGTATATATATATATATATATATATATATATATATATATATATATATATATATATAGGTATGGGATATGCATATATAATGAAATATAGAAAATTAAATTTTTAACAAGTTCGTAAAGTTGAAAATACCTCGCTTTTATGAAAGTATAACCTTTAATTCTTTATATTTTGTTTAGAAAGAAGTTAGAACAATTTTGCTATCAAAAATAATAAAAATTTTCTTCACAAAGATATTGAATATAAGCTTATCATGTATAACTAAGAACAATTTTCGTTTTAAAATTTTATTCTCATGATAAATGATTTCTCAGATATTGAGATATAGAATAACGAAGAGGAAATAAATGAGGTTTGAAGTTTTAATAAAATTTGTTGATTTGTCGTTAATGGTGTTTTCAGATTTAAAATTCAAATAAATAAAAATTGCTAAAAAATATTATCAACAAAATTAGCACAGTATTCATGTAATATTGTAACATGTTTGCTGTAATAATTAACCTTTAACATTAAAAATAATTTCCAGTTTCTTAATAGAATAAATATTTAACTAACTTATAATTTAGAATCCAACTATAATGAAATCTGCCTAAAGATACTGGATGTTTACAGAATATTATAGAACAAATATGCTGATAATTTTTTAACATAAAAGAAACGATCTCAAATTAACTGCTATAACATTTAGTGACTAAAAAGGAATTCGAATACAAATTTTCTTTCTAAGTTGTACCTGCCCATCAACATGCATTCTTGAATATTTACGTTAGATACAAAACCAAGAGATTCGTACAATATTTTCTTAACTTTAAAATATTCTTGATAAAAATAATCTAAGAACTGCGTTTAAAGACAAAACAAACATAAAAATGTTATTTTAAAGAATATCAGCTTTATTTTGAAAGAAATGTGCAATGCAAATCTATAAACTATCATAAAACAAAATATATTTATGACAAAATTTACTCAGATCTTAAATTAACTTAATTCTAATAAAAAAATTATATTAAAACCACTTCAACTTTATAACTTAATAATTTTCATTCACAAGTATAAAAGTTAAGATGGTTGAAAGGGTTAGAGAGTGAGAAATTTCGATGGTTAAAACGTCCATTAATTGCAAATTTGTCTAAGTTCATGATCAAAAACTATCGCAAAACTATCCCTTAAATTAAATAAGAACACTTAATTAAATTTTAAGTCCAGGTTTCCGTTGATGTTGTGTTAATAAAAAATATTTAATGCATTCTTAAAAAACAAATTTATGGTGTTTCAGAAATTGATTTCATGAATTTTTTGTGGACAATTACAATTTTTTAATGCTAACCAATTTCAGCACATATATGTTAATAAGAATTATGGTGCAAAGTTGCGATGTCTTAATGCGAGCATTAAATTAAGCAAAAAGTTAGCATCTAATTAATGTTACGTCAATGAAGAACATTAAATGCATTCTTAAAAATTCATGCAGTATTTTTTTTATGCGGAATCTATTACACGTGTGATTGATTCCGTATAAAAAACATTTTTAAAGTTGGATTTACTTGATGAAAAACATTAAGGTTTCGTTATTCGTTAAGAACGCATATTCTTAACAAATTATTTTGCTAGAGTTATAAAAAACTAAAGAAATTTAAAATGATTACTGCTACGACTTCTTAATAAGGCAAATCTGCTCATTAATATATTAAAAGAACGCGTGTTCTGATTACAACTCTCGAAGGAATCCTCTTCTTGGGTACTTTAACTGTCAATTGGAAATGCCAATGTATTACGTGCACTAACGTAATTGGAATGACAAAGCCAATTCCTATGTTAAGCACTCTGCATTTATAATCACCGAATCTGATCTATTTATTTTTTAGCCCTACTATTTCAAGAGAACATGAAGGATGTTTTGCAAACTAGAACAGTTTTTTTCCCCATCAAAATGTTGGGTGCTTTCCAAGTGGTGCTGACTTACTGCTTTTGAGCTAGCATTTCCTCCTCTTTTTCACCTTATGTTATTTTTGCACTTTTTTACTTCTGCATTTCTTTCCCTCTCTTAACACAATTTTACGAGTTAATTTACATATTTGAAATTTATAAGTGTTCAGACATAGCATTCCTCAGCAGTGGTTGCCTAAGGTTAATAAACATATTGTTTGAGTTCTAAATAAAAATTATTCGGATCTGAATAATAATTCTGGGACATAATTGTTCGGTATATAAAAATATTTTTAAAGTTCTAAATGATAGTTTTAAATATTTGAATTATAATCTTGAAAGCTTACTATTTAGAATATTGAAATAACTTTTAATTTCAAAGTTTTAAAATCTTAAATGCAAACTTCGAACGATAATTGTTTAAAATCTAAAAACGTCATTTAATTTCTAAATATAAATTCTCGTAATTCTAAATCTAAGCAATTGCCATACTTATCCTAAGCTATTATATGTGAGATTCACTATGAATCATACTTAATCACACATATCTATACAACAAATAGATAGAGGAATGGTTTTAATTTTGAGATTTATTTCACCATCTACATATTTGAGCTTAGTTTATTTATTATCAATTTATTTTAATAGAATTTTCAAACGGATCATCTACTTATTTATGCATTTATTACATGTACTTTTATTCCAATATGTAAGAGAAATGCTTATATTTAAGCTCTAGTGGAAATTTCTTAAAATTTTTAAAATATAATTAAAGTGATTCACTCACCAGGTTCAAAATCATTGAAAAAATGTTCTAAAGTTAAATTAGAACACTGAAATACCAATTTATTTTGCAACATTTTTACTAATTTTAATTAAAAAATAGTAATCTAAGGAAAATATATTTATCAAAAGTTTCTTTTCAATCTCATAAAGTACGAAAAAAATTTAAATTTATTGAAACTCGTGAACACAGAATGAAACTTGGAGCATAATTTTAAAATTTCGCAGTTTTGAGACACTTTTAAGACACTTTAACGTTATTCATAAATCCTTAAAAAATGTTCGATTCTACATGTCCAGAATTTATTTAAAATAAAATATAATCATAAAATTATTATGATATTATTTTTTAAAGCACATCACCTTAAATCATTATCTAAACTGAAAAATGTATACAAAACATGAATATAAGATTTTATCCTTTTTATGTGTTTAACGATTTATAAAATAATGGAAAAATAAACATGGACTCGTGAAATTTATAAAAAGAATGACTAATTTTTTAAAGAGTAAAGTTTATATAAAGGTTTTCTTTTTCCGCTTTTAAATATATACATTTTCTTCTATAAATATTGTCATGGTATGTTATCATTGTACTCAATTTTATACTCAAATTTGAATATCTTTTCTTTATTCTCTACGAGTACTACTAGTTGTACATATATTTAACTAACTTTTTGGCCACAATTAGACTGCAATTTTTAGCTTACTTTTAATTTTCGCAGTCCATTCGATTTCTTTTATTTGATCGAATACGGATGGAACATTTCATTGTTGTACTTTAGTTCTCTAAGTGGCTTTTTCATATGAAGAAATTCACAGACCACCTGATATATGTCACTGGATTCTTAACTGTGAAGCTTTGTAAAAGACATCGTTAACAAAAATGTATCAATCAGTGATTTTTTACAAAGCCAGGATTAGAATCATTGTAGCTACTATGGAAGACAATATGCTTCACATAACTTATTGTGAAATCGACTTTTAAAATTCTTTCTTCATCAAAAAAAAAAAAAAAAAAAGTGGAAGTTCGTTGGCAAAGATCTTAATTTTTTGTATCAATATAACCATTCATGTTATATATATATATATATAATTCAAATCTGTCTTCACTATTTCATGAACATCGAGCCTTGTGTATTTAGTTTTAATATTCCAAAATTCTTTTAATTGTTAGATCTGTTAGTATGCAAATATTATTATTCCGCACAATTATATATTGTTTAATTTTTGTATTTGAATTCAGAAATATAAAAAACACTATTTTCGTCTTTCTTAAAATGAATTTTTCGTTTAAGGTTTGGTTCTGAATAATTTAACATTTCTTCTTCAATTTTTTTCTTTCGATATTACTCTATTTACTCTTATTTCTTCGGATACATTTATTTAATTCAAATTCTTTTTAGTTGTTTACCTGTTTCTGATATACATAAATCTGCAGCTTTCGGTTAATTTTTATGTTTCTTTCAAAAGATTTTAAAACCAAAAAAAAAAAAAAAAAAAAAGAAAAAAGAAAAAAAGGTGGAATTATTATATATTAGTTTAGCAAATATTATGTTTATGAAAGAAAGTAAAAGTATATTCATTTCCTGTTTAGGAAAGCTTTACGTGTTTTAGAGATTTAAATACATTATATGAAAAGTATTAAAAAAATTACGATATTGTGTTGAATGAGATTGAAGTTCCGATTAGATTTCATTTCATTTTACTTCGTAAATATAAATTATTTTCTTAATCTTTGAATACATCAAATGTGTTTATTTCTATTAAAAAATAATCGCCACTGAAATGGATGGAATAGTGTCGTAAAGCTTCTGTAAATGTCTTTCAACAAATAACAGGCTCAAGATTTGGAACTTTTTGAGAAACCACATCTACTACTTAAATATGCATATCTATTATATTTAAATGCTTTCAAAAAACTATTCCAAATAGGGCATCAGCAATGGATATGTAATTATTGATTATAATTTTTTTGTTCTTATATTTGTAATAAAGTACAATAAATGAATAAAAAACCACAGCTGATATTTTAGCTTTTCATTAAGAATATTTTTTCCTGAAGTCGAACAATGTAGAGAACAAAGTGGGAAGCCATGGGAGGTTTAGTTTAATTATAAGTAAATTGACGGGAAAAATTTTTTTATGTAATTTTAGAATATAACAAACGCTGCATATAATTATCTTCTGAATTTTACATGCAAATTTATGGGCGATGATAAACAGCAAATCAGTGACATTTGTAAATCCAATAACTTCATATAAAAGTGTTTTTTTTATAAAACACAGTTTTAGTAAAGAAATTTGTAGGTAGTTTGATAATATCATGAATTTTAAACCTAAATCTTTTGATAAATCTATTAAAATATTAATTTTGCGCTAATATTATGAGTAACTGAAAATGGGGAGATTTAAATTTAGCAATAGGCTGTGAAAAACTGCATTTAAAATCAATTCAGTTTTATGCAAGTATGTATTTATATCAGATTTTTTTAGAGTAAATTTTCGTTTAAAATGTTTTATATTACCTTCTGCCGTTTTTTATTGTTGACTGTATTGCATGCCTATTAATTTTCCATCAAAGCTTGGCAATTGTTAGTCTTGCAATTTTTAAATAAGTGGTATACAACTAATATTTCCTTCTCCGATGAAAATAAGCAATTTAATTACTCTAGGATTGTTCCATATTCTTCTCAGAAAATCGTTTTGAATTTAAGTTTTTCTAACGTTTTAAACATCCTTAAAAGATTATATGGACAGGAGATCATGAAAGCTAAATCATGGTGCATGCTCTTTTATTTCAACTAGTGAAGAAAGATATGAAGTTGTTTCTAAGAGTTTTGAATGATATTGAATATGTATTCACCATTGTCTTTACAATAACTTAAAGTATATTTCTGCTTATGCGCTTTTGACAGTAAATATGAAGAAGGCTGATGGTTTAAAGTATATTTTGAAACATTACAAACATTTTGTTTGAAATGAGAGTCGAACCTATAAGTCCAACGTCCAGAGCGCTAACAATTCAGTTGTTCGACGATTATTTTTACAAATAATAATAATAAATATTTATATAAAAATGAATCATTCAATTTAAACCAAATGATAGCTTGCCATTCTTTATAAGCCCACTTGTTTTTAAAATGATTTAACATATTAAATATCATGATACGAAAAAAGTAACAGCTCTACAGTAATATGTTGAACTGGTAATGCAATGGTCAGAATTTCGAATTTCATTTCATCATGCCTACATTTTTGTTACATTTTCATTTCACCATATAGTGATGTCATTTTTTATCATGTTTGGAAAACCCCTTAGGGAATCTTTGGATACCATCAAGAAAATATTTTGGAGTAACATTTATTGGCAGCTTTATTATGCAAAAATTTAAAATTATTTGTAAGAAACTGAATTGCAATGTTCCTTTATACGAACTATGCTATTAGGCATTTTGGAACATTGGATGAAGACAATCACATCAAGGAAAGGAAGTGTTACAATTACATTTGTTAAGTTGTTTAGAAATTTAAAAGGAGGATGCGTGTCTTTGAATAATGGATGTTCAAAGCAATAATGAATTATTAAGTGGAGGAATCAAGAAGTCCTTAATAATCATTTTTATAAGTAAAGGAACGATTCGTTTATTCCCTATTCTGGAAAAATACCGAAATTGCTTAATAAAGGAAGCGACAAAATTTGACAAAAGCTAACAAATATCTAAGTCGTCACATCTAGTTTTTATATTTTTGATTCAAATTGATTATAGAATCTCAGTTATGATAATAGTTCTAAAATGGCATTTAAGTATTTAATAGAACATCTTAGTTATGATTTGGTTGTTTTGCTGGCTGTTGATATTTATTGTATTATAATCCTGGCGATTCTTATGCAAGATTTGTAAAATGACAAATCGAGCTATACAAGACCCAATACCAAACAATGAAATTACAAACTCGATTTTTTAACCTTATGTTTAGCAATATGTAAAACTCTAAAACTTGTAATTTTGAGAAGATATTTCTGTAGAAATTGTGATGCTTGTTTTTGAAAAGATTGTACCACATTTTTCATTTTCAATTCAAAAAATTATTTTATTGCTTATAAACTAATTTTAGCTTTTCAGTAAAGTTGATCAATTAAATGATTCAAATTTTTCATTGAAATTTATAAATAAATTGATTCAATTTTTTCAGTGAAGTTGATCAGAAAAATTTGAAAGGGATTAATGAAAATTTTACGTGATTATAGTGGGGGAGAATTCTGCTTATTATATTTAGTTATGATATAGAAGGGTAAAAAATAACCAAATGTGTGCTCACATTATAGTTGAATAGCATCTATCTAGGCTTTTTGATCTGTATGCTAGAATTTTATTCTAATTGAGAAGAAAGTTGAGTTACTGCTCTCTATAGATTTGTACAAGGTTTTTAATTTTTCATTGCTAATTTACCTGTTAAAATTGAAAATTTGCTGCTAAAATTAAACCGAATCTCAATCAGGAAGCAACTAGGTTTGTGTATTTTGTCGACTCATTGTTTATTGTTCTGTTTTATATTCGAGCAAACGGGTAGGTCGCGTGAAAGGAAGTCAACAAACGTTTTCAAACCTTTTTCTAGTGACACAATCCAGCCGGCGTTTGGCGGGGGTGACACATCTTGTTGTGGGAGGATTTCTTGGCAAGAAATGCAGACTCAGGCTTCCCCCGCCTTGAAATATTCTTCTTTTTCACCCGTATTTCTTGAACTGGCTTTTCATTTTTTTAATTTGAAAGAAGACTCTTGAACTTGACCCGATTACATGGTAAGAGCCTCCCACTCTGCGTGGGAGGAGAATACACACATCGTGTAACACCATTCTGCTGTTGTGTCAGATTATGCAATGCATGACAGAAACCCTTCTTTTTTTCCATGCTTATTTTTTAACTTGAAATTTGTGAATGAAAGATGGCAACAAGAGATATATATCAAGGTGTAATGACCTCAAATTTCACTCGCTATTGATTGAAATTTGTTCTTTTTCATTTTGTCTGTCAATAACATCTTGAATGAAGTTTTTATTCCGAATAAAATTTACGAGCAATTTAAATGGCGTGTTTATTAGATGATATTTTAAGCAGTGTTAGCATCCTTTTTCATTTTCATAGATCCACTTTTTTTTTTATCGTTTATTATCATATTTTGATAATTTGACCATCACTTACAATTTCTGAACTGGCAATTTGAAGATCTTTGACATTAGATAAAACATGAGCATTATATTTAGGTTTGATGGAAGCTTCAACTATTGAAGATAGTTTAGAACCTTATTAATTTAAAGTTTATGGACGAATTTTCAATATAAGGCTTCAAGAAGGTATATGGCTTTTGGAAGTGAGGCTTTAAATAATTTGCAGGTGATGCCATTCGATGTTCCTCGCTATTATTTAAAACCAATTATTGCTGTTTTTGTATTAAATTTACACATTACTTTTTAAAGGGAACAGGACCTTAAGTTATAGCATTTTCAATTTATTCTTAAATAAGGCACTAATAACTTAGGTTTTGATCATAATATGCATTATTTTAATCTCTGTACTCCTTTAATGTAGAATTATAAGTTATTAAAGAGTTTTTAATTATAAATTCTACAGAAGATATCTGATAGAAATAGCAAAACAAATAAATGTTTTTGCATAAGCTTTGATATCCTCCTGTGGATTCGCATCCATTTATTCATAATTCATCAAATCACATTTTGAGTGAAATATAAATTTTTAAATTCCAAATGGTATTCTAAGTCGAAGAATTAAATTGGTTATTGCTTGGGAAAAATATTTACTTAGTATTTAAAACGTTTTTTAGTCTAGGAAAAAACAGGCGTTAGTGTTTTATAAAAAACATTGGATTTACGTTTTCAATCAACTTAAAAGTTTTAATACTTTATTTATTTTATTTTATTTATTATTATTATCATGCCTTACTCGCATTATTTTTTGTGTGATAGAAATAAAGAAATTGATATTGACTTGCTTACAATGCTGAAAAATGAAGTTTTAGAATCACATATGGTTTCATATTTGCAACGTGAGAAAATGATGAAAAAAAAATAAAAAATAAATAAATATACTCATTGAGTTGCACGAAGAGAGATCTGTCAAATTTTATGACCCTAGTTATCTTTATAATGGAGAAAAATATTCTAGTATAGTTAGTACAATCGTTATAAAGAAAATACTTAATGTGTGAGAATATATTAATATGGTACCACCTCTAACAATTTACCTTTCGAAGTGTGAGACTTAATCGTCTCATAAATTTTTATAGAAACAGACGCATTTCCATTTAACAATATTGATAGAGGAAATTTAAAGTAAACCCCGTTCCTCCAAGATCTTTTTCTATAATAATAAAAACTCATATTGTCTACAGGTTGTTAGAAAAGGAGCCGTGTAAAAATGCACTTATATCAATGAGTTAATCAGAAAATCGCGTGCTGAGAATGCTTGCTCGCATCAAATATTTTGTAAGATTCAACATCCCTCCTTAGGATTAATGTGAGAAATTTGGATAAAAATGTTCCAGCTCAGGTGATCGACTTCGTTACTTGTCTGCATTTAAAAACAACTAGGTAATTGGTTATGTTTGATGGTTTTTGTGAACTCAATGGAAACAAACATATACATAAAGAGCAATTTCATAAGAACAAAAATACCAAAAGTGAAATATGATGAACTAATACGTTTTCGCCATGAGATGCGCAATTGTATGATATGCAGATTTGCTGAGTGATTACTATTCATTATTAGGGGCAAATTAAAGATTTGTTTTTTCTGAAAACGTTTTTATAGTATAAATTCTTTTATATTTTTTAGACCAGAAAACTTTTAAATAGAGCAGACTATAGAACTCGAGGAGATATCGCAAACTATGGGAGAAAGGTATCGTTCACGTGTCAAAGAACCAAATCAAAGACTGTAGTGCTGAGCGAGCCTATGCATGTTTAATAATTCTTCGATGAAATACTTTTTTGTCATTGAAGTTGTCCAAGAGGTAAAGTGTAGAGTCAGATATTGATTACGCTGCTTAATAATAATTTGAAGCAAGAAGGTGATTACATGTGTGTTGCACAGCGTCTCTCTCTGTCGATAGAAATAAGTAACTAGAAACAGCAACTTGGATCGAACCGAGACTATTTCAATCCGAAGTGTGGATTGAAAAGTCAGTGAGCCCAAATTTCTGCATTCCGTGTTTGAAATATTTTTTGGGGTTTCCTCCCTTGTGGTACATAAATACGGCCCACTAACCATAAAAAGTCCTTCCTCAAAGCATTAAAAAACATTTAAATTCTTTATAGCAGTCTTCAACTTTTAGGTTCCAACACGCAATTCTAAAATCAATACAAGATAATGTTATTAATGAAATATTAGAAACACATATTAACAAAATAATGTTAAAGTTAAATTATTAGACAGGATTATTTTAAGTAAAGTTTAATAATCGTAATGTCATCTAATAATTTAGCTGATAATAAATCATTGATGTTCAAAAATGTTTCATGATTTCTTGTAGTAGTTTACAAATTTAAATTTCATAATTTACTAATATAATTTTTCAGAACTGGTCAAATTTTACCCTTAAGAATTTTTATTAAACGAATTTAAATTTCTTTAAAATTCATAAAAATCAATCATGATATAAAAAAATTTCATTGATAAAAAGACACTTTAGTTTAATTAATTTTATTACAATGGTTTTAGCATTAACTGCAAAGGTTTTTTTAAAAATCTAATTTACATTCATTTTTCTCGTTTACCGAAGGCTCATAAAACGAGAACTTATCTCAATTTTGTATAAGTGAATTTGAACCTTCAGAACAACTGGCATATTTTGAAGTTACATTTAATTTATTTGAAAAAAGGAAATTAAGGAAAATTAAAAATTTTAATGTTCATTTATTGAAATTATTTTGAAATTTCAAAATGAACATTTTTATTTTACGGTTCAAAAATTAAAGCATATAATCCAGAAATAACTTCTGTAAAGTCTAATTACGTTTAAATCTTTGTTTAGGTGGAAAATAAACATTTCATATATTATCTCTTGTCTAAATTTTATATATTATATTTCAATGGAATATATGGTTTTAAAGAAAGAAATATTACACAAGGAATTCACACACAAAAGCGCTTTTAGTTTCATTGGTTAAAAATTAAGTTTATCAGAAAATATTTTTTAAGAAATTTAAAGTTTTAAATGTTTTTAAGAAATTAAATTTCTGAATTATTTATTTTTAATTATCTTAATTTACTCATTTATTTTAGCATTTTAGATCCAGTATTTACCAGTAACTTTAGTCAAATAATTTTTAAAAAAATATTTTTCAATCATTAAATAATTTTAAAATGATAGTTTTCTTTAAACTAAAAATTATTCATACATATTTTTTAAAAATTTTTAAAGTGTTTACTTTATTTGCTTTTATATATTGTTAATTTTAACCACCATGTTTAAAATTAATAGACACATATAAATTGTTTTTAATTTCAGCCATGAAATACAGTAGAAAATATATTTCTTGGGATACTTTACAGTTCATATTTTATAACGTATTGTCCTCAATCAAAATATTTTTTAATTAAAACATGGTTTTTTTCAATTAGAGAAGTGTACTTTTTTAATAACACGGTTTCTAAATCTTTGACATTTCTTTATTTTGTTCTTTTCTTTTTTAAAACAGAGGTGTGTTGAACACACGTCAAGCCCGTGCAACCGAAATAGTCAAGCGATAAATGCTTCAGAGAATGAATTGCAGACGATTCCCCCGACCAAAAGTAGTAATGGAACCCTCCGACGTGGACTGTGCCTCGCAGTCGAGGCCTATTTGGCATTCGCACTCCCCGGAATAGATTCAGAGGACATTAAGTGCCCTATTTGGGGGATGGCAACGTCACCCTCGTAGCTTCGAAAGCTGGAAGGGAAGAAACAAAAAAAAAAAAGAATGGAATGGGACGATTCGAAACAATAGCAGAGCTCAGTAAATAACGACACCGAGTCACGTGACTTTCGGGAAGGTACAAATTGCTAGAGAGGCACTGTTGCTCCCTCACTCCACGTTGCTTGGTTCATTGCAGCACCTTTTCTACAGCTTCTCTTCCACTCGTCTTCAGCTCAAGGTAAGCATCTTTGGATACTCACTGCTGAAGCCGTCCCATACGTGCTCACTGGATTACACGAATTCATTCAGCTGATCGCTCCCACCGCTTCATATCGCTAATAGTAAATGTATGATGAGCGAAATATATTTGGTTTCAAATGTGATAATCTCAAGTTCTGGCCTGATAGGAGAAATTTCTTTTTTTATAAAAATAATTATTAATTTTTTTATTTAAAGAAAATATCTTATAACGTATTTAACAATGTATAAAGTTTAGATAAATAATTTTTTAATATTAAAAAATAGCTAAAATAGAAAGTTTATTTATTATGTTTGTTAAATAATTAATTTTAAATTATTGTTACAAACATTTTGCAGTTGAAAATTTAACCCTTTTTTATTTTATTTTTAATTTTTTTAGGTTGGAACTTTTTTTAATAATTGTTTAAATTAATTTCTTAAAATTAAATTGAAACTTAGTTTATCTTGAAATAATGCTAAAGAATCTTATAATAATTTAAATTGCTGAAATAAACCTAAAAAAAATAATTAATTAAAAAAAAATTTCGAGTTGAAAAAAATATATTTGAATTAGTTCTCATATGCTTTTTAAAAACAAATCAAATAAATTTATGAGAAAAATGAATCGTTTTTATACAAAAAGAATACTGTAATCATATTCTAAGAGGTTTATGTGATATTTAAATAGGATATTTTCTAAAATATTTTGTAGAAAAATATAATTAATTTTACTTTTTCTTAAAACATTGGAAATTAAATTATTAAATTCCCAAATTTAAAATTAATTTTTTAAATTAAAGCATCTGAGTTATCAGATTATGTTTTTAATAAAAATATATGAATTAAAACTCATTACAATATTTAAAAGAAAATTTTAAGTTCTTTTAATTATTTTAAAACGTTTAGAGGTTTCGGAATGAAACTAAAAAATCTCATTCAAATTTTAACAGCTTGAGTTGTAATAATATTTATAATTTAATACCAATTATTTTTTCTTCAAATCATAAAATAACTATTAATAAAATACTTAAAAATAATAATTATTAATCGAAAGAGAAAGCATATATTAAAAATAATAACCGAATTGGCCTATTTCTAATATAGATGTGTTTGTGTATAAATTAATACTGGATATCAAAACAATTAAAGCATTCAGTGATAATATAAACTAAATATTACAATCTGATGTAATAAACAATATTAAAATTTAAAATCCCTCTCTTGTATATCATATTTAAAATAATTAAATTTTTATAAGCAATAATTCTTAGGAGAGATTGCTTACATAAACGAAATGGGGAAAAATTCTGAAAGAATATAATTTCAATAATTTGTGTGTCTTTAATAAAAAATAATTATTATTCTTAGTGATCATTAAGCACTAATTTTATATAAAAATATTTTATTTTAACTATACTAATTTAAGTAATATTAGTAATAATCATAATCTAAACTGTAATAAAAAATAATTTAATAATGCATGAATTCATTATTAAATGAGGAAAAATTATTAAATCATTACCATTTAAAATTTGATTTTTGAAAAATTAGTTATAAATAATTTTTGTTTTGTTTTGATAAAAATTTTGTTATATCTTTATGCTTTCACCTAATCAATCAAAGGGACAAAAATTCTTAAATGAATTTCAAACTCTTGAGACGAATTACACATGTCTAAAGATGTGACATAGAGGCAAATTATACTAATTGATTTATGGATCTTCAATCATCTCATCAATTCATCAACTTCGGTTGATGATGAGGTCAACACCTGAGCTGGTGTACTTCTTTCCATACCATAAACTAATGTGACAGGAGTATAAAGTTTTTGAATATTTAATGTGAATAAATTTTATCAACAGCGTGATCACTAATTGGTTCAAACGTGATCAACTGATCTACACATTGGACATCCGCAGTCCCAAATGCCTTAGAAGATATTCCTCTTCTTAACTACTTTTTGCAAAGTTTCATTTTGGTCTTGGGCAAGGATATCAGCGTCAAATCTCTAATTAAGTTATATTAACTTATTTTTAATTAAATTATTAAAATAAAATCCTTTAAATTTATATAAAGGAAGTAAATGATTTTGTTTTATCAATATATCAATTCCACAGTTGTATATCTTATATTAAAGTACTGAAAGTAAGATCATGTAAAATGTGTAGATAGTCCTGTATTGTATAAAATGTTAAGATGGATTAAAACTTTTGTCTCTCTTTCAGCACCAGAATGTGTGACGACGATATTGCCGCATTGGTCGTTGACAATGGATCCGGTATGTGCAAGGCCGGATTTGCAGGAGATGACGCCCCCAGGGCTGTCTTCCCCTCCATCGTCGGCAGACCCAGGCACCAGGTAGGCAATCAATCCCACCCCCACACTTTATCAATTCATGATAATTAAAAAAGATATTATGAAGATATAAAATTTTCTTAAATAATAAGAACTAAGTAGAGAATTAAAATATAAATATTAATTTTGATTTTAAATACAGTTAAAATTAGATAAATAATAAATTTAATAACTGAAATTCTTTCAAGAAGTTTTAAAATTCGCAAAGGGAGAATATGAGAGAATTTTTACTCTAAATTAATTTCTTTTTAATTTTATAGTACTTAAGATAAATTATTTATATGTAGACATACTAATCATTAAAATAGTATTAACTAATTGAAAATAAATTCTAATTTAGCTGTTATATATGTAATTTAATAGAATAAATATTTAATTGTTTGAGTTATTTGTAACTTTAGTTTATTTTGCTTTAAGCAGAAATTAATTTCTTAGTGATAATAAACATCATTTTATTTATATCGTAATAAAGATTTCAAAATTAGTCATAATATTTAAATAATTAAAAATATATTAAAGATTTAATCATCTTTCAAAAATTATTATTTTTATTTTATTAATTGATCCAATATTTACCATATAGTTACTTCTAAAGTAACAATATAGCTATAGTAACTTCAATTAAATTAATATTTTTAAGTTATTCATTTAATGTAAAAAAGCTTTTACCTGAAAAGAAGTATACATATCTAGCATAGTATAAAACGTTTACTCAAGTTATTTTACTTTAATGTGAACATACTCAATTGCATCATTTGGTTTGAAAACCATTTTACATGGCTGAAGTAATATTTGTGAGAGAATATCAACTTCAGAATCAAATTAAGAAGTTTAATGTGAACAATTTTATTCCTAAATAATTTTTGATGGCCAACATACTGAAACAATATTTATATAAGAATATTAGTCTTAGAATCCAAGACCAAACATTTTATGTTGGCAATTTTGCTTATCAGCACCTTTACATGGCTGAAAAATTGCTTATAAAATAAAATCAATTTCAACTATCAAATTTTAAGATTATTATTAGTGTAAGTCATTACATTTCTAAACATTTTTAAGCAGTTACGTATTGAAACCTTATTTGTAAAAGAATATCATTGGAAAATTAAAACCAGTGATTTTGAAATAAAATTAGCCATTTTGTTAATTAACATCTTGACATAGCTTACATATTGAAGTATTTTTTAAAAAAATATCAATTTGGAAAACTTCATTCTGGGAGACAAATATTCTAACTCCTACAATAATTTTCTGCATTAAGTTAGAAAAAAAAAAAAAAAAAAACCCTATGCAACAATGAAGCAATTCATTGTTGCATAGGTTTCATTGTTGCATGAAGCTCCAAAAAAAGAGGAATTAAAATGTAATAATCAAGTAGGAAGTTTTGTTTTAAATGAAAGCTAATTTATGAGTCCCATGATTTGATGATGTACTTGTTGGCAAACTGCTGCACGATTCACGAACCTCGTTGTATTCCACAGGGTGTGATGGTAGGTATGGGTCAGAAGGACAGCTACGTCGGTGATGAGGCCCAGAGCAAGAGAGGTATCCTCTCTCTCAAATACCCCATCGAGCACGGAATCGTCACCAACTGGGACGATATGGAAAAGATCTGGCACCACACCTTCTACAACGAGCTCCGAGTTGCCCCAGAGGAGCACCCCGTCCTTCTCACTGAAGCTCCCCTCAACCCCAAGGCCAACAGGGAAAAGATGACCCAGATCATGTTTGAGACCTTCAACAGCCCAGCTGTCTACGTTGCCATCCAGGCCGTACTCTCCCTGTACGCCTCTGGTAGGACCACAGGTATCGTCTTGGATTCTGGTGATGGCGTCTCTCACACCGTCCCCATCTATGAAGGTTACGCCCTCCCCCACGCCATCCTCCGTCTGGACTTGGCTGGACGAGACTTGACTGACTACTTGATGAAGATCCTCACCGAGCGTGGATACTCTTTTGTCACCACAGGTACTTAAATAAGTCAAATTGCTTTAAAATTATCTTAACAAAAAAATATAGAGTAAAAGCATTCCATTGAAAACAATTAATAGTAACAAGAACAAACAATTATTTTTAACAATAACACCATTAAGTTAGGTTAGCTTATTGGAAGATAAAAACATAAATTTATGATAATATTTCGAAATACTTTTATTTGCTTAAAAGCATTTTTAGTTTTTCTTAAAATTCATTCACGTAATATTTTATATATTTCACCACAATGAAAGAAACTTTTAAAGATGTATTTCCTCCTGATTGTAGAATAAGCATGAAAAATTTAATTTAACTAAAAAATGTTATAAATTAGTTTAAAATATCGTATGTTTTATTTCGGCAGCAAAAAATTCATTCACAAGCAATTTAAAGATAACGCTTATAATCTCTTTGCAAACATTTTATAGTTTGGAAAAACCATACATTTCGTGAATTTCTTAAGACAGACAAAGTCACGTTGCTTGGTTTGTTGCTCTGCAGTTACTTTTTTTTAATTTGATTAGTATCAACATTTTTGTGGATTATAAACCACTATAAACATCTAGACGGGAATCAAACCCACAAATTCTTAAAATAAGGGCTAGGAAGCTAACTGTCTAGTTGATAAAACTAAGAGAAATTTATGATAAAATGAGCTAAGATAAACAAGTCCTGAAAGCACAAATAACGTTCTCTTGTCTCTTGCAGCTGAGAAGGAAATTGTCCGTGACGTCAAGGAGAAGTTGTGCTATGTCGCCCTGGACTTCGAACAGGAAATGGCTACTGCCGCTACCAGCTCCACCGCTGAGAAGTCCTATGAACTTCCTGATGGCCAGGTCATCACCATCGGCAATGAGAGGTTCCGTGCTCCAGAAGCCCTCTTCCAGCCATCCTTCATTGGTATGGAATCTGCTGGTATCCACGAGACCACCTACAACTCCATCATGAAGTGCGACATTGATATCCGTAAGGATCTGTACGCCAACACCGTCCTCTCCGGTGGTACCACCATGTACCCCGGTATTGCTGATCGTATGCAGAAGGAGATCACCTCCCTTGCTCCTTCCACCATGAAGATCAAGATCATCGCTCCCCCTGAGAGGAAATACTCCGTCTGGATCGGAGGATCCATCTTGGCCTCCCTCTCCACCTTCCAGGCTATGTGGATCTCCAAGCAGGAATACGATGAGTCCGGACCATCCATCGTCCACAGGAAGTGCTTCTAAGCTCATTGCCACAGCCGCAGCTGCAATTCATGATTAAAAATGTATCTTTGACCCGTCTCGTTTACTCTTCTTATCCAACACACATACAGTTTTATGGACATTTATTACGTGGAAGAAACATCAGATGGCGCTGATTTGTAAACGATTATGGTGATTTACAGACTATGATATTAATCACGTCGCAAAAGTAACTGCAATATTGTATTTGGTCATGTCCAACAATAAAATATCATGTATATTTTCTACTAGAAACCCTTATTCTAAATGAACACATACACTCATAATAACATACATATATTACAAAAAAATATTTTTTCTCTTCATTTATCATGACTTATTGAATATTTAAATAAGATAATGAAATTATTTTGATATTAAAGAAAGGATGTTATCAAAAATTTAAATGAAAACTAAATAAATTTCTCATTGTGTCTAATGAAAATGTTTTTTAAATTCATGCAGCATTTCACCTTTACTCATTATCACATTTTTTTAACTAGTTCTACCATCTAGATCTATCCTATTTATTCTAAATGATTAACTAAATTTTTAAATAATAAATATCTTATATTTAATGAAATTATTTTGACTTTAAAAAAGATAATATGTATTACAAATTTGAGATAAAACTAATCCAATGAAAATCAAATCAAAATGAAAATGGTTTTTTTTTCAAGAAGCAATTCATTTTTACCCTCAATTCTTCGACTTTAATTACATTTTTTTTACAATACTGCACAAGTTCGATTTATGTTTTGATATATAATCAAAAGTAATTCTATAATAAGAAGCGTTATTCTGTTAAAGGAGCTATATAAAAAATGTGTTATTCATTTCATATTTATTAAAAAGTCTACTAATAGATTATTTATGTATTAAAAAATAATTTTTAAGAAGAAAATTTAATAAAAAAATTTATTTCTGAAGAAAGACAATGAAATATGTCATCAAATTTCAATAAGTAATAATATCAAAGTTTGCATCATTCTTGTGGTTCTATTTCAAATCCTGCCAATTATTAAAGATTATAGTTTGTCACTCTATGGTTACTTTTTGCACCGGAGAGTTAATTTGTAAGAAGGGATTTACAATTTAAAATTACTACAAAACTAACTTAAGATGGAAATCGAGTCCAAAAGTTATTGAACTGAAAGCTAAAGTTCAATTCTTTTATAAGTATAAACAAAAAATATTATTTCTCTCTCATTTCTAGACCACAAAAAAAAAAAAAAAAAAAAAAAAAAAAAAGGAGAAAAAAGCAATAATTTGAAAAATATATTTGATAAATTTACTATGTAAAACATGCTTCCAATAGAAATATTTAATTGAAATTATGCTATTATAAAAATATTCCCATATTTTCTTATCAAAAATATTTTTATGACAATCAAATATTCACAAATTTCAGACATTTATTTTTATAGATCTTTGGAGAATTACAACATGATGAATATATATTCTTTTTTAGTTTATTCCTTTCAATATTTTTAGTCACCTGTGAATTTTCACAGATTTATTTTGAATATTTTACACCATTAATTATAATAATTTCTTCTTTGGATAAAACAGTCAAAATTTCTAAGTAAAATAACTTTAAAATTAAATAGAAGTACGAATTTGCAACAAAAAAATAACCTACTATTAATTTCTATATTGTATTACGTTCGCATCTGCTATTTCTGACAGAGAAGCCATTTAACACAGCCAGTAATTTCATAATTCTAAAATCAAGTATAAAGAATATATAAAGATTAACACTTGAGTTGGCAACATTCACTTCAAGATATGCCATACCACTGAGATGTATTGAATTCTACGGAATTCTTAACGACATAGTCTTTCTGAGCATGGCGACCATCGGGTGGATTAGATATAGAGCGAGATATTTTTGATAAACCTAACGTTTTTCCCCACCAGATTACTGCGGCCCTTAGATTTCAAGAAAAATCAATACTATTATTCAGTCATATAAAGTTTATCTTTAGAAAGCCATATATTTTTTTTCTAATGTTTTCAATTACCAAACCGCTGAGCTGCAGCAAAATGGTTAGAGCTCTGGTCTTCAGTTCATCAATTCAACTGTTCGATTCTTTTCTTGGGTTTAAGTATCGCTGTGGTTTGATATCCACTTTAAACTGTTGGGAATTAATTTTAGTGTTCAAAATGACTGATGATTGACAAGCGAATCCATCAGGTACTAGATCAAATACTTTAAATTCTAAGCTATTCTGATGTCATGTTAAGAACAGTTATTGTATATGAAACTATAATGATTAATTTAATGACTGAAAAAAAAAACAGTACAAGCATTTGTCAGTGAGTTGCGTTGATTGAAATGCTAAATGTCACATAAAGCCAATAGTAGTCTTAAATATATTGCAAATAACGTAAACTGAAATAATTCTAAAAATTGTTTGCAGTTCAGGGTTAAGAGACTTTTATTGTTGCCACTAAATGATATCATATCTAATTTTCGTATTTGCCGGAATATAAGACGCACCACCTTTTTTGGCACAATTTTTAAGGATAAACCTTTATTCCTGCATATACCAAATCTATCTGAGAAAGAACGCTTTTTAATCTTCTTTAAAAGCCAGAAACTCATCTTCAGAACTAAATGAGGAATCATTTGTAACTTCTTCTAAATCACATACAACAAATTGTTCTCTGAATATTATCTAGAGGATTATAGGCGCCATACTTCTTATAAATGATTAAACCAACGTCTCTGTTTTCACAACATACCATGAGGCTTTGGAAGAAGACTCCGAATAGAGGAAATTTTCAGAAACGAATGCAATCAAAAACTGAGTGTCGACATATCAGGCTCACTCTGAATTTCAGACCAATTTTCACTTATTTGTGTCTTATTCGCCGCAAATACGGTACGTCGAAGAGAAAAAAAATGATTATTCTCCAGATATGTAAATTACTAGCTAACTTGAAGAATTGCTCACAAAAAAACATTTAAATTTTTTCATATATTTTGGAAAATATAATTTATTTCCTTTAAACAATACAGTTCTTAAGTGTAAGAGATGAAACACAGCATCTTCAAACACTTCCTAAATGTTCCTAAGAGATGAAACATAGAACTTTCTAAGATTAGAATTTCGTCTTTCCAATTCTAGGAAATTTCACCTTAAGTGAAAAAGGAAATGTTGAAATGAAAATAATCGTAATAGTTTTTGTGTCATGGAAATACCTCCTGCTGATAAGCAACACGATAAGCACAATAGATAAGGGGTAGTCGTCACCAGGTACACCTGGTAAAACGAACGGAAACAATCCCCATTTCCGCGTCATCACGGTATTTTTTTAGGATATCAAATTTTCGACAGTCTCAATACCAAGTATAACGAAACCTTTCACGGAATATTTTTCGGATTCTCTCAATCAATAACAGGGTATGTACATCAAAAACAAATCTTATTTGATTTTTAAACCAGATTGTTTTAAAATCATATGTTTAAAATCATTATAATGTGATAAATTAAATGTGATCTGTTCGATATTTTCATTACAAAATTATTAGAAAATATATTGTAGTCAAAAAGCTTCAAGTGATAGTAAAATTTGGCGACTGGAAAGAATGAGGAGGTGATTTTGGCGTCTATTTCCGTTAGAGATGCAGTCAATACTTGTTATAATAAAAAAGTGAGGCAAGTTTTAAAAAAAATGCATGTTATTTTATTTTGTGATAGTATATATGAATTTGCAAATTTTCCTATTAATAAGTGGTTTGGAAATAAATAACGATTGTTGGTTGAGGATTAACGTATTTCTGTTGTCAATAATAACTCATGACTTCCTGTCGCTGTTTAGAAAGTGAAATTTTAAGGAACAAATTTAAATCGAGAATTATTTTGTTTTCGGATAATTTCTCATGTTTTATTTTTTGCCAAGCAGACAACTTGTGAGAAATTAAAAACAGAAATAAATAAAAGTCGTTTAGTAATGGATTATCTGTTTTATAGTTTTTAAATTATAGAACAACTGGAGAGTTAAATGAATTTTCATAGAAGTTTTTCCTCCAGGCTATATATATTTATATATATAAAAAATAGAGTATATTTTGTTTCATGATATAAGTGAACAAAAGCTTTTGTAAAATATTTTTTCAAATTGTTTCTGTTAAATTTTGTAAAAGCTTTAATAAATTTAAAAACTTAGATTTTACTTTTTTTTAAATTTATTTCAATTTATTTATTTATTTTTTTTTTTTTTTGTAATAAAACTTATGTATAAAAACTCAAATTATTATTTTTAAAGTATTTAATTTTCCATAAAATGTTTATTTTGCATAGTAAAAGAATATAATTTCTATTATAATCATAAAATATACTTTTCATTAACAAAACACATATTTTCTCTCATTACAGAAAATATATGTATAATAAAAGAAAATATATGTTTCTTTTTTTTTTTTTTTTTTATCAAACATACATTGTCTGTCTCATTATAGCAAAATACCCTCTTTTTATATATAAAAGAAATATCTTTCTATTATGATAATAGAATACTCTTTTTTTCTTGAGAACATTTTCTACTAAAATTATTTTTATTTCTTACATTAATGTTGTTAAAATGCTTATTTTCTCTTACATAAATATATTTTCTATAGTAACAATGAAATATATTAGTTTGGGGGAAAAGAAATCCATTATTTGTATGTGAACTTTTTGTAACTTCTTTCAGATTCGCTTTGTTAAATGGTTTAAAACAGTTTTCATGTAGATTTTTAGGTCTTGTGCGAAGCTACGACTGCTGATATGCTGTCAAGTTTGATAATTTTTGATATTTTATAGACATTCTTGACAATGTTGTATCCACGCGAGGTGCATTTTTAGCATCCAAATACCCAAACGGAATCGATGAAACCAAAATTGTGCGTAACTGGTTATTACAGTCATATATAGGACGATAAACCCCTTTCACAATTTTAGCCACCTGGTTAGCATTTTCGCCATTATAAAAGAAAAACTAAAATGTATCGCATTTTCTGTTTGTTGTCTTCCATTTTTGAAATCTTGTACTCGTAACTGAATGAATCAAACAATAAAACCGCAAGAGGATATTTTAGTGTCAAATGTCACCTTTCCAACGAGCATAAATCTGAAATGGTTTGATAGATACCTCACGAGATAGTGATCACTACAGACGTCTACCGAAAAAATAATGGACAACTTTTTCCCCAAACAAATATTATGTATATATATATATTTATATGATTTACTAATTATGTTATAATTTTATTTTATCTGTTGTGAAAAATAATTTTTTTTCTTTTGTCATAGTAAAAAATGTTTCAAAGCAATGGTTGTCCACGGAATCTGAAGCTGACTGTTGTTGGTGATAAGGGCGTGGGGAAGACTTCACTTTTGAAAACGTACACATACGATTGTTTCCCAACTGGAAAATACGTCTCCACAATCTTCCCGTAAGTTTTTCACTTCCAATGACAATCATTTGTTTAAATTATCAACTCTTTCTACGTCTGTAACAACAATGTAATATAACACGCCAATATTCAGTGTGTTTTAATAAATCAAAAATTGAAGAATGCTTTACTTTTAAACTTATGATAAAAATATTTTCCACGTTAAGCGTACATAGTAAATATCCTTGTGTGTATGTATATATATATAACTTTGTGACAGATACATGATAGACGAAGAATATGTCTACAGCAAGCCCATCAATTATTCCGGTACCCCCGTCCTCCTGGCGATGTGGGACCGCGTCTACAATCTACACAAGGAAGACGACTTCATCCGTTCCCTACAGTATGAACAGGTATTGTTTCTTCTTTTCTGAAACACAGTGTGTATAATTATAATAATTTATAAGCAAAATTCCTTGATTCTTTGATTCGCATTTAATACGTAGCATTGAATATATTTCTTAAGATATTAAAGCTTTAGAAGATTCATCTTTTGAATTTGCATCGATGTTGAATTATACCAATATTACTTTAATAGAAATATGATGTCAAATATTATTATATCATTTCCCATGGAAATGTCATAAAGGTTTGCTGCTCAATGATAACATATTGCACTTGGCATTTTACTAGAATGGATGATATTCTACGATCTATAGCTTATTAAATCTGGTATGTGTATGCCATACCAGTATGTGTGTGCGTGATTGTACAAAAGGTAAACCAAATTCCCACATTATGTGGTGTTTTGGGTACTAAAATTAAAAAAGGAAAATGGTATTTGTTAAATAAAATATTAGTATTTTCAGTAACAGCTATAAATAATAAACATTTTTTAACTAGACTTAAAAATCTAATTAAATCAATTGGTATTTAAATCGATTGTTGACTCACCTCTTGTTTGATCTCAGCAAGAAACATTATTTCATATAATTTTACAACGAAAATGTTTTAAATTTCATTTTTGAAATATTTGTATTGCTCATCACATAAATTTCAAATTCAAATTATATTTATTAATAAAGGTTTGTAATTTTGTTTAAAAATTTTGGAACGCAGTTAAAAATCAAACCATTTCTTTTTTTTTTTTGTTACAAGAAATAGGTGTCTATTTTCTATTATTATTATATTGGAAATTTTAAATTGGTGTCTCTATATATTTTTGAACCTCCAGTGTGCATCTCAAGGTGGTCATTCAACTAACTAAATAAAATTTTGACAAATGAAAGAGAGAGTGAAAGATAAAAATATTGAAAGACCCCTTGAAAGCACTGTGTACTATTTGCTAGGGGAATTTTAAAGTTAACTATATGGAAGATAATGAAACTTTTACATTCATTTGATTGAAGATTAAAAATTAGACCTGCATCGTATAAAGTAACAATCTATGTTTCCCACTTGATTTCCTTCATCAAGAAAGTTCAAATTCAAATTCATTCAATCAAAATCAAATTTGATTGAATCTGTTGGGAAAATATTAAATAAATTCTAAATTGGAAAATATGCGTAGCAAAGTAAATAAAAAATAAATGTTTTAAGATAAGTTATAAACAAGGAATATAAAAAAATATTTACTAAATGAGCAAAAACAATGAGAATAATAGAAATTTTTGCAATAATGAGACTAAAATGCTAAATGATGTTCAAGGACAATGACAACTGTTAAGAGTTATTGAAAATTGAAATCATTTTTAATAAAACGCCCTTGTATTTAAATATGCACATTTGCTGAAGAGTTCTCTGGTTTTTTTCCTTTGCAATATGGAAATCCAATCCATCATCAATTAAACGTCCTGCTATAAGGCATTTATTCCCAACAAATATTCAAGCGTCTCATAATTGCATCGCCTTAAGCTGTTAGGATTTTCAAAAAAATACCTATGGATTTAACGGGCCTAGTGGAATCATTGCGCTTTTTGGAGTGGATGATCCGATCACTATTGACCCATGAAAAATGGACATCGCATTTCAATTTTCAGCACGCAAATCTATCGGGATGTGTGCTTGAGGATTTTCCAAATACATTGCTTGCGATACATGAATATTTTTAACTATTTGAAAATATCAATCTGGAAAAGTTAAACGCGTCGAATACTTATCAAAATAATCCTCAGCTTTTAGGCTAGTTGATAAGTGGTATCAATTAAAATAACTTAACAATAGAACTTCTAATTCAACTCTTTTTAGAAAACTTATTAAATGCATATATGTAAACTGTTATGAGAAGAATAAAGTCTTTTTTTTTTCGCTAATTGCAGACAGATGTATTCCTGTTGTGTTTCAGCGTCACAGATAAGGAATCATTCTTTAATATTTTGCACGTTTGGAGTCCAGAAGTCCGAAGACATTGTCCCAAAGCACCTCGCATGTTGATAGGTAAGTTTCGATAAAATTTCTTACTATGCTTTTCTTTTATTGTGTTTGTTTCTGCCATAGATTTCTACCAACTTTGTAGTTATGAACCAATGAAATCTAATAAAGTCAAAACTTGAAGTGGGAACCTAACAGTATGAAACTTCTAACGAGTGAATAACTCTTCTTTTCAATATGTAACACTGATACTGAATGCGATTTTTTGGCATGGGTTGTAGTTCTTTATCAAATATTTCACACCACTTTTGTATTTTGTTGCAAATAATTTTTCGCATATGCTTCCAAATGTCTCTTTCTGACAACCCTAGCTGCAGAATAAAGATAATGCTTTATTCATTTGAGCCATTATCAAGAGACGAGTTCAACATATAACCCATTACTTTCAAATCCAAACAAAAACCTATACACAAAAACAAAAGGAGAAATATTTGATTCCATAAGGCTTTGAAATACTGACGCCTTCTCACAGTATGATAGTTTTTCCTGGTTCAAATTTCGAATTCGTTACTTTCTTCAGATTGAATTCTTTTTCCGTCAGAATATTTTGGCCTGACTTTACTGCATTCCGGGTGGCACCGAAATCTTGTAGTTTTTCTGTATGTAATTGTGTAATAAAATTTTCAATGTTGGATTTTTAATTATTTTTAATGTTTACATGCATTATATTTTTATATTTTCATTGTTTTTATGAAATTTTTTAAATAACTAAACTGCCCTTTTGGTAATCTTTTGTTAGTTTTTGGAATTTTCAATATATTTTTGACGATTATCGACTTCACATCTGTGCACAGTTGATTGTTGATGAATACACTTTCCTGTGGCTCATCTACAAATTATTCCATGTACTTTCAACACATTACTTTTCAGTGTTATAGAACAGCCATAGTCCTATCTTTGATGATTATCCAAATATTTACAGCTTTTTTATAGCCTTTAATATTTGGCTAATAATGAATAGTTTTTCCTGTACATCAGCAGTTGTTTTATAGATTTTATGGACAGTTGTCACCAATAATCTAAAAGCAATCAGTATATCTGTTATCATAACGAGCATCCAATACAACTACAGGTACAAATGCAATTCAATCATCATAGAATTGAAATTCATGAGATTCAACAACACCAAAAACTCAAGCAGTACTTTTTGACATCCTTTGCCGATAAAAAGAATATGTAATCAAGTTAGAAAATTGTATTCTTCTTTCTTTTAATACATTAGAGATGTTACTGTAATTTCTTAATTATTGAAATAATGCTTGGTAAAATCTATAGCCAAAATTCGATTGAAAATTCAATTATTTTTTTATGGAAAATTTATTGTTAAATAATATTTTTCTGTGAGATTTATTCATTTTTCCAGATCTTTAAGCACAGCTTGATAAATTATTTCAGCTTATTATTACCTCTATAGAATACCATATTGCGAAATGATTATAATTCATGGAATTGCTATTATTCTATGAAAATGTACGATGAAAATGATTACTGAAGTTAATAGTGATCATTGACATGTATATTAAAATTCCTGTTACAAAGATTCTCCTAATAATACTTTATTAGGAGAATCTTAAGAATTCAATATGAGAATTTACTTACACTTGGGATAAATTTACTGTCAGATTGAAACTATTCAATATGAATTAAATAACTTTTTAAGGTATTTCATGGAAAACTGAGGTTCTTTAATATTAATAATGATCATCAGCATTAAAAGTTATGCCACTAGAAATGAGTATTAGCGAATTAGATATGTGCATAGTTTACCAACAAATTAAAAATTTTCTGAACACCTATAAAAGAATTTTGAATCGATATGCATGTAGAAAGTTCATAACGAGATATTCTAAAATTAGCGATGGGTATTGATGAAACTATTAATTTTAGAACATCTTACCAGAATGGTTATAGAATATCATTAAAAAATATAAGATATTCTAAGTACCTTAATCTTAGAATATCTTATCATATATTTCTATAATGATACTCAGACTTATCATTATAAGATATTCTAAAATTAATATTCGACATCAGCCTATTCATTATTGTCTTTAGGATATCAATATCTAAATTTAAAGTAATTCCTAGATAATATTGAATATTTTTACTATCGCACCAGCTCTATCATTATGACAAAAACTTAAAGTGAAATATTTTCAAGTAAATAAAGAGTATCAACATGCTAATTATTAATTTTAGAATATAATATGTGCTTATAAACTTAGAATATCTCATCGGAATTTTTAATTTTTAAATATTCCACTGGAAGTACATAGAAAATTTATGATGAGATGCTCTGAAATTAATTATGACCATCAACGTGTTAATTAAAAATGTTAAGAGTGCTTTCATTTTCTATGCTCATTACTTATGTTCTGTCAACAAAATAAATGGCACCAAAATTCAGTCCCCCCCCCCCCGAGCAGATCCTGATATTGTCATTCAAATAAACCAGTTATCTTCTAATAGATTTTTCCAATTATAATTTTTTGGTTAAATTGCGGTTTAGGTCCCCTTCTTCGCCAACTCGCGAATTTGAAGCGGTTTTTCGCGCATGCTCATTGATTACTTTTTTGTTTTAGCCTTTTCATTGGTCGCTCATTAAGTTTCACTTTGAATTAGCAGTAGAATTTTCGCCATGGCTTCGCGTTTTCGAAAACGCGCCAAGTAGGTGACCTAAAGCACATTTTCACCAATTTTTTCTTAATACTTTGTAAATATTAGGTTGGGGAAAAAGTAATCCATTATTTTTTCGGTAGACATCTGTAGTGATCGATATCTCGTGAGGTATCTATCAAACAATTTCAGATTTATGCTCGTTGGAAAGCTGACATTTGACACTAAAATATCCTCTTGCGGTTTTTTGTTTGATTCATTCAGTTACGAGTACAAGGTTTTTAAAAATGGAAGACAACAAACAGAAAATACGATACATTTTCGTTTTTCTCTTGTAACGGCGAAAAAGATAGCCGGGTGGCTAAAATTGTGAAAGGTGTTTATCGTCCTATATAAGACTGTAACAACCAGTTACGTACAATTTTTGTTTCGTCGATTCCGTTTGGGTATTTGGATGTTAAAGATGCACCTCGCATTGATACAACATCGTCGAGAATGTCTATAAAATATCAAAAATGATCGAAGTTAACCGCATGTCAGAAGTCGTAACGCGCAAGACCTAAAAATGAAAGCTGTTTTAAACCTTTTTACAAAGTGAATCCAAAAGAAGTTACATAAAGTTCACGTAAAAATAATGGATTTCTTTTTTCCCAACCTAATATTTTATACAAAATTGATAATTTATCACAAAAATTGTCATACTTTAAAGAAGAAATTTCGATCCCAGAAAAAGTTTCGAGTCTCAGGCTACATATCAGCGTAATAGCTACTTATTTTTGTTGCAACAAAAAGATAACTTAAAATGATTCATTGTTACTTATAAGAAAACTATGTCTCATTACAGAAGAATAGGAATCTTCTTACTTTTTCGATCTTCTTATCTAGCAATTCAAGACAATTTCTCGATGATTCAATTGTCTGTATAAACTGAACTTTACGATATTTTTTTATCGGCAGTTCTCCAGATAAAACTGAAACTTTTTCCGTCATAAAAGTGAATGATCAGAAGAATTGATTGGTGATTAAGGATTATATCACATTTTTTGAACATTGTAACTCACGATTGGCAGCTGACTAGAATTTATTTTAGATTTTAAGTTTCATTTTTATTCGATAGCTACATTTTTCTTGGTTAAGCGAAATAGGACATTTGATGGTTGGGGCTAGACGTAAGTATTTTTTATAATATAAAATTTATTTTTTCCTAAACTAATATGAATAATTTTATATACAAAAAATTAAATTTTAATAAATTAAATTTTAATTTGATAAATAATAATTAAATTTTAATAAAATGAAATAAATACATTGGAAACTCTCATAAAGTTATTCATCAAAAATTCATATCTAGACGTAAACGTAATAACACACTTTCTTTTCAGTTTATAAATGTGGATTATTATCAACATTCTTAACGGGAAAAAATAATTGATATATGGTGAAAATGTGCTATTGGTCCCTTGCTTGGCCGTTTTCAAGAACGCCGATGCCATGGCGAAAATTATACCATTATTTCAAAGTGAAACTTAATTAGCTGCCAATAAAAAAGTTAAAACAAAATAGTAATTAATGAGCATGCGCAAAAAAAGCGCTTCAAATTTGCGAGTTGGCGAGGAATAACCTTAACCGCAATTTAACCTAATATATTAAAATCGAATTCTGAAAAATCAAATTATTTCTTAAATTACTGTTGTAAATATTGGTACCAATAAATGATAAATGGTGCGATGGCAATAAAAGGTGTTTCCGGTTGCCTATTTAAGTCGACCGAATCTGATAATCATTGCCAATAGCCTCACAATTTTAAATCACGGTTAAGTCACTAGAATGACTTCTGAGCTGGGATATTCTCTCTATACGCAGTGAAGGAATATTGAATCTAAGAAGCTTTCATTATGCCTAGATCTATTCATCTCAAAAGTCTTATGCTGAGTTAGGTTTTGAAACTATTATCTACCTTCCAGGAAAATCATATTTTTCTCTGCCAAGCTACCAAGGCTCCGTACATTTTGGACAGAAATAAGTTAATTTAGGTTATTGCGGTACTTTTCACGTATTTATATCTGCTAGTCAAATTCTTTTAACACAGAGATTTGTCTTATTATTTTACATACCACTGCGAAGTATATATATCGACACCTGAGTTGACTTCTTCCTCGGAACGCTATGCCATTCCGGATGCGGAACATTGTATCTAAAGAAATTTTAACTTGCATAATTAATATTACAATCTTCAGGGGGACCAAGTACCAAATATGCTATTTTCTATACACGAAAATGATATCTATCCCAAAAAGGCTATCTCCTGTCAAGGGTCACGTCGCGTTTCATATTTTAACTTATATTACAAATGTCTTTATTAATTTCTACTTGTGAGCTTATTTTACCTAACTTGTCATTAGTTTAAAATAGAATAATCATTGTTTCCTAGTTTTGATATTTTGTTAAAACACTAAGACTATATTGTTATCATTGCACAATTCGTTTAAAAAACAAAATATACTATTGAATATTGAAAAGACAACAACATGAAGGAACAGATGTAAAATTTAATTCTTTTGTACATCCAGTGATGTAGCAGCAATTAAAAAATGTTGGCTTTAGAATATTGAGAAGCAGTGGAGAAATACTTAAACTGCTATCTTGTGCGTTTCTATCCTTTTTCACTTCACGATATAATGGTTCGGGGTTTGCGCGCGAGGATTTTATTCTCGCACTCTGGATGTACATATTATAGGTACAACGACAGACTAGATGCATCTCTGTGATTCTGATCCCCGTTCTCAATACCTTACTTAGAAGTTTTTCTGCCAGTCATATTTGAACAAAGCAATTCAAATTTTATAATCATTTTCTTATAAACTTTTTGATTCAAATTACGTTTCTTCCAAAGCAGCATGCTTTCCGCAGCTATCGCTTACCAAAAATATCTGATTATTGACTGAAAAATGACTTTTCCTGAAGCCATCAATTGTTACAACAAGATTAGTAGAGGTGTCTATATAGAATGGGTTGTCATTTCTCGATAATTTATCCCCATCTTTTTTCTGTAAAGTCTTAGTGATTGTTGTTGACTATTGCGAGGCAGTTATTGCTTTAATCCCCTCACGAAAGTTATATATTTAAAATTTAAGCTCAGCAGTGTCATTAATCTTTTAACTTTCTTGCATGAAATAAGAGTTTAAATTTCCCTTTGAAATAGATGCAGATTTGAAAGTATAAAAATTTCTGTAAAATCCTCAAACCATTAAAATTTTCAACTATGCCAGCTCGGGCAAGAAGTCCATGCATTTTTTCATCGCTGTGATAAATGATTTCTGATTATTTATTCAAGAGAAGTTTTCTGATTCCGAATTTTATAATAAAGATGGTGGTAATTTGCTGAGAAAAAATATCACCCTCACATATCCAGATGGTAGCGAGTTCGATACTTGACAAAACCTGATAAAGTTGCGCAGAGAGAACCTTTGCATTTTAATAGTTCTAAAGGGCTGAATGTCCCTCCAATGGCGAGGAAATTTTAAGAGAAGTGAACCAGCCCAGATATTGATCATTAATGTCTCAGATCAGATGCATTTATGTAGTTGAAATTAACGAACTAGTTTCTGCTTAACAGTTTTAGCGGGAAAAAATAAGCAATCTGTCGGGAAAATTTAATTAACCTAATTTTATTGTGCAATCTTAACCATTATATTTAAGGCCTTATTAAACTTTCTTATTCTATTATCTTTGCAGGACTCAAGAAAGACCTTCGTTGCTCAAAGGAGTTCGAGGATGGTGAAGTTGTCACCAAAAGTATGGGAAGAGATTTGGCTGACAAAATTGGCGCGGTCATTTACTTGGAATGCTCTTCCAAAACGAAAAACAATGTTAAGGAAGTAAGAACAACTGATTTGTTTTTAGCTTCTTTATATCATAATAAGTTTAAACTGCAATTTTACAAACATGCAGGATCTTCATGAGTTAATACTTAGAAAGGCTATAAAAAATATAGATTTTTTCAAAATTAGTCTCATCATTTTTAAGAAATAGAATAAATATATTTAAAAAAAAAAGAAAGAGTTACAAAATCATGACCAGTGTATGAAGGAAGCTGTGTTTTCAATATTCTTAATCTAAATGAAACATAAAGGTAAAAAATTAAAAAGTCTAACTGTTTTTGATCATTTTATAAAATTTGTTGAAACTATTATTTTCTGAAAACTGGTTATATTACTTTACTGTATTCTAAACAATACTTCGTAGAGCATCAAGAAGAATATTGCAGATATTTTACTTTACTGAAACTAAAATTTCTTACACTGTATTGTGTTTATTTCTTATATATGTGAATTTTTTTTTATGTTATAACTAAAAACTGCAGTCTTGAGGAAATCATTAAATTTACATGATTTTAAGAAATCTTCATTACGGAATTACAGTCAAATTTATGATTATTTGTCATGATATTAATATTGATCTGTGTAAACACTCTCTGATTAAAGTTTTCTTTATGGTATTTTAGAAAGTATCAAAAAATATAAACAATTTTAATTTTAAATGTTTGGCAAATGATAGTAAGCACATTACATTTTAAGTGTGGCACTTTATCAAATAATATTTTTTACAACATTAGTTATTCTACATTTAATATTGCTTTGCTATTACTTATTAGGGCTATTAAAAATGCTTAAATTTTTTAATCATTTCTTTTAATTAAAATTCTATATTTATTCGGAAAAATGTATAAAATTTGATCATTTTAATATTCTAGCTAGATTTAGTGTTGAACGTTGAGTGTCAACGTTGAGCCTGTTTATATTTAAAGTCAGTTATAAAATAAGTTAGAAAGATCTACGTAAAATTAAAAAAAAAAAAAATACAATTGAGAAAATTAAGTATTAGTCTTTCAATAACATTCTAGTTAATTATGATAGGTTAGGAACAGAGTAGTGAGCGCTCTGGTTTTGCGTTCAATTATTTGCTGATTTAACCTCCATTTTGGTGTGAATGCTAGTAGTATTTCAGAATTACCTTAAATGACTATATAAATCAATAAACCAAAAAATAACTAATTATGTTTTGTTGAATTTGTTGAATTCGCAAATGCTTACATAAATATTTAATCCTAATCACATAAATGCTGAATAACAACTATTGTTATTCAGGTGTTCTCTGTGGCGGTGCAGACGGCCATGGGGTCTCCCCCTCCCAGTCATAGGAAGAAGACCCCGGATGTTTGTGGGTCTCGCCTCATGAGGCTGATCAAGCTGCTATAAATGGATGTATGCCGAAAAAGGTGATAAAATTGGTCTTTTGCCACCTGTTCGCTACACGTTCTACACAAAAATAACTTGAAAGAGAATTTCCACTCCTCTTCCAGAGATGAAGATTTCTAAAGGAAGAAGTTCTGTGAAAGCTTGTACTGAAAAAAAAAAAGTGCTCATTAGTGAAGTTGAAGTTTCTGCGACATTTATAATGATCCACAATTTCCCACTCATCACCAATTTCATTTCATAATATAAAATGGAGAAGTTAATTATATTTTACTGAACGTACTAAGATACGGACATTTATTTTGATAAATATTAGTTAAAATGTAAACTCATAGCCATTTCATTTATCCCACTTCTTTCAGACTTTTTATTTCTGCAGGCAGAAATAACCTAACTCGTAATTAATGTCGAATCACGGTGAAATGACGTAATCAACAACACATGAAATCGCATCCTTCTCTACGCACCACGTCATACCAGCTGTAGGACTGTGAATCAAACAGACATTTCAAAGTATATAGCATTCTCAACACCACAGCCTTCATTAGATACAATATTGAATAATCTGCTACCATACAAGGATGATAATGACGCCTTATTCACCAATAGGCTATCAAGGCCTTGCATTCCTCGTATATATTGCATTATTTCTGTTTCATCAATCTACCTATGGCTGCCTATTTAATGAATCTACCCATTGCTGCTCACCAAAGATGGAAAGAGCTGCGGTCACCATATGAGTTTGCATTTCCAAACTTCCACACCAGGTTTTTGAAAACTTGCATTTTACAAAAGGTTTGTGAGGTTTAGAATAAATTTTCCAGTGATTTTTCTTTTTGCTATAGCTTTTGTTCCTTGCTATATATATATTACCACTCACCAAGTATTCGATACAGTGATCTCTTCAGGAAAATCATCAAAAAGCAAAAGAATTATTTTTAAAGCATCTCTATTTCCTTAGACTTATTCAATACTGCTACTTTCTCTTCAAATCGTAAATTTTATGTTATCATGACAGAGTGTATTTGCTGCGATGACAATCAAGTACTTGTCTAAGATTTACTAATTTTAGGAACCAAGATTTTATTGAATGATGAATAAAAAATAAATGTATTAATAAAACTAATCACTGTATTTCATCTCTCCGAATCGTTCTTTACTAATTATATAAGTAAAGTAATTATAATAGCAATTAAATAGTTGATATATAGTTAATTTTTAATAAAAATTAATTTGTAATATTACCATATTACTTATATTTTTATGCTAAAACACGTAATATTTTTGAAAAGCTACTCCTAACAAAAGTAATTTTAATATGTGATATAAATTCCATGGAATTTCTTTTGGTAAATTTGTTATCCAGCATAAGAATCTAAAAAACATTTTTCCATCTGAGGCCAAGAGTATAAAGATGGGCCTTTATCTCTTATTATTCTTATCAAGCTCAGCCTTTCTATAAAAACTAAATTCTTTTCTTGGATAACGGTAAACAAATAGTTTAAAAGTGTTATATGGAATTTGTAACATTCACTGAGAATAGAAACTTTCATGGTTGGATCGGGTATAAAATCTGCAATTTTCAAGATACTACAGCATGATTTCGCAGTATGCTTGCAATGATTAAATGGTCGTATTTAGCGTTATATCACTTCATTGGTGACGTGTATTAGGACACGCCCGGGAGAGAACTTTTAAAAATTTTCTCCCGGGCGTGTTTTGAATATTTTTCTAGAATCCTCGGAAAGATTAACAGAAACGTTATATCCACTCTTGCTTCCCTGGGAAGATCAGATTCGACTGAACATGAGAATTGTATGCTAGTGGTTGTATTGAGAAAGTGTTCTTAATTCGTAACTTGAAAAGCAGACATTGTTAACTGTTTTAACGTATTTGCTTTACTTTTATGATGTGTATAAGAGTGTAGATGACTCACACAAACGATAAACAAAAAATTTTCTAGCTGGAAAAATAGTCTACTTCTACTAATAAGTTAAGACACGATATTTACCAAAGAAAATGATATTTAAACAGAGGAAAATATTTTAAAAATTTTTCATAAAAGATATAGTTTTGCATACAACTTATTATTTTATGATTTATAATACAACAAAATATGTAATATTAAATAGATAGCTCATATTATTTGCAAATTTTAAGCAAAACTTTCAGCTTTTACCCAATCAATTCTACAATCAACACAAAAAATTTATGCTATATATAGTATATTTAGTTATACAATGCGATATGTGTGGTATAATTAAATATATTATGCCTATGGTTACATATATATATATATTACATATAAGTATAGTTATATATAAAGAATGCGATAGTTATAAATATCTCATGTTGATCAGCTAACACAGTATAAAAACAAAACTACAAATGTTTGTAATAAATCATAGTGAAAACCGCGAAGAGATATCTAAATTTTTCATTTTGTAAGGTTTCATTTGAGAAAAGTGGGTATGTTAATCAGCGAAACAACCGTGTCACTTGTCCCAGGTACCATAATTTAAGAGATCTAATTTGATATTAATGATGATCAAAATACAATGATTTGCGGAAATAAACACGTGTTTTTCTGTTTCTTCTAATAGTATCTGTTCTCTAACTGGTATTAACAGTTTTATGAATAAATATTTTGTAATCACTACAGAATAATGTTAGCTGGTTGAGAAAGATAGTATTTTTTATTATTTCTAAATAATGATTAATTGATATGATACCTATCTATGTAATTAATTATGTAATGTATATAATTCAATACAACAAAAAAAAATGAGAGATAATTTTACTTTTATGAAAATACGGTGCGAAGAGGAAAAATATTGAATTTGCTTCAAGTCTAATTTTATGATGATATTTCTCTACTCACATAATCAAAATTGAGTAATGTTCTTTAAAGAAATTTTTTTTTATACATTTCAGAAAATTTTCTTGCAAATGATTCATTATTTTATCGAACGAAATGTTCTGAAAACGTGAATTACAGTTCTATTTTTATTTTTTGAACGGTGTACAAATTGACATTTGCATTAGTCAACCTCAGCGAAGAGAATATGGGATCAGGAGGTTATAAAGCTGAGGGTTGGCTAACTTCCAAGAGATTCAGAAGATTTTATTTCGAGGTTGGGAAAATTCCGTTACAATCAGCATCACCACCATGACTGCCGAAACATTTCGGTACAAATAGGTATTAATAACTTTTTGAGGCGGCACAGTCAGAAAAAAAGGTTCTGAGAACAAAGAACATTATAAATTGTGGCCAACTTGTTATAAAAAACAGGCGCCAAAAACGAATCGTTGTTCTAATGATTATTTCACTGTCAAAATTTTATTTTAATACAATTAAATAACTTTTTTGAAAATTTGCTAACTTACGAAGAAAATGTAACCCTATGTAGCAAAAAAAAAAAAAAAAAGTCAAATTGTAAGAAAACAGTAATAATATTCTGAAATTCTGTTCTACGGATTAACTCAGATGAAGTAAAATTC
>JAPDSC010163692.1:56732-120014 GCA_026290005.1 Latrodectus geometricus
AATATCACCCTCTTGCTATAACAGAAGTAACACATATATATATCTATATACAAAAGTAATATAAAGCCATATATTCTTTAATAATAACGATGTATAGTCTACAAACTTTTATAAAGTATATTAGACACAACAAGCATCAATGGATAAAAAAAAAATATTCTATAAATATAATATAGAAAATGAAAAAAATTTTGATATTAATACATTTATAGAGAGATAATAACAAAATATTGCTAAATCCTATATAAATTAAGCTTCATGTCATTGGTTTCATATGAATTAATATTTAGTTTGATTTTTATAATCACTGCAATTAACAAATCGGAATAGTTAACATTGGTTCGAAGATATTTTAAAAAATAAAACAATTTATTGTAATGAGACAATTGCAAGAATTGAATTTTTAAATAATTAGAATAACAAAATAATCACACAAAAGCAGAGAATTCCTCAAAGGTAATAATATTTATAACAGGAATAAAAAAAAAACAAGGAAGAATAGAAAATTAAAATAAATTTTATAAATAAACTTGCTACTTCTAATCATAAGGAGAAATCAATAACTTTCACAAGTCATTATTTCCTCAATGAAATTTCAAAAATAAATAAAACGTTTTACTAATATTATTAATTTTTAGACCTAATTGCAACATCATATTCAGAAAATCATTAGATTATTGTAGGAAAATTTAGCCTTTACAAAATTAGATAGGAAAAAATACATATGAGTAGTTGATTTCATGCATTGTATAGGGTACTATTTTAGTCAGTCAGGAAACTTTAACATAGTTTTTTTTTTATTTTATTATAATTATAATTTTTTGTTTTTACTGTATAACTCAAACAAAGCAATAATTAAATATTTAATTCATGTTAAAACTAATTATAAAAATACCACGAAAGAGAGGAAAATTACGTTATAGAATGAACTATCATCAATAAATAACCTGATACAACCAATCTGTTGGTGATGTAGAAAATAAAATTTAATTTCATTTTAAAGTGTAATGATAAAATCATTCATGTTGTCTTTATACTATATTAAATATAACATAAATATTTTTTATTTATATAACATAAATATAAACAACTCAAAACAAAAATATTTTTAGCAAATAACTATATATTTTTTCATATAATGAGTTATAATTTAAAACAATAATTAAATGTTTAAAATCAGATAACCTATTTCATTAATCGTTTAAGAATTCTACAGCTTTTAAAACATTTCTATAAAAAATTAATTAAAACAATTTTAAGTTAATTAAAACAACAACATTTTTAGAAATATTAATGTCCTTAATTTTAAAAATACACATGACTGTAATTAAGATTTTCTATATATATTTAAACATTTATTTTCTATTCTTAATTTGAAAACAATCTAAATTTGAGTTAAATAATATGAATAATAATTAAATGTTCAAAATCATATAAAAAAACAATATGATGTTTTTTGCATTTAAGTTTAGAAACATTAAGCATATTACTTTTTCTCTTTTACCAATATTAACAATTTCCCTTTTCATTACATTAATTACAAAACACTTATAAATTGTTAAAGAATTTAAAATACAACTAGACTGTTTTAATGCATACTGAATTTTGAGTAAAATCAAAACGTCAAACACTCATTAAATAAAGGTAAGAAATTGTTAAAAAAGGATGAAAAAATTAAATAAATTTAAATGAAGACAAGATTTTCAAGATGTATGGTAATTTTAAACATCTTGATAAGTTTAATCAGCAAATATTTTTCACAACTCAACTTTTAATTTTAATTACTAGAGTACTGATTTCTTTCATCTTTTCTGATGTTGTATAAATAAAAAAAGTAATGATGAGTAATTTATTTCAATTTAAATATCTTTAAAACTATATTTCATATTAAAACACCTTTTTCGTTTTTCAATGTAAAATCTTCAATTTCCTATCTTCATATTAAATTTAAAATTATGAGAAACTTTATTTAAAAAATGTATATGTATGTAACAACATATTTAACATATACGTTTCTGTTTATTACGCTGTGTTATCACGTTTCTGCAAATAAACAAACTTAGTTAGATTCTGGCTATTAAAAAAAAAAAAAAAAAAAAAAAAAAAAAAATTATCAGAATTTTTTTTCTACCTATTAATTTATTTTTTATCAAAAGTTACTTTTACATTTATATCTCAATTAAAAGTAATATAAAATAAAGAAGCAAATGAAGCACTCATAAATTGAAACTATATTTGTATATTATGAACAAAAATTTATAACAAAAAAAAAATATATATATATTTCATCAGTTATGTAAATATTTTAAAATTAATTTCTATTGTAATAATTTAAATACCTTTTAAATTATTTTAATAATATTTAAAAGTAAAATGAATATCAAAATATAATTTTCAACTTATTTACAAAAATTCACACAGCATACTAATTTGTACTAACATACAAAAATTAATTTTAATAACTAACTGGTTTTAATTTTAATACATTTGAAAAATAAAATTTGCAATGCAAAGATTTTGGATATGAAACTATTTTGCAAATTAAGAGAATTCTAATGATACACTAAATAGTAAATGAAATAATTAATTATTAATTGTAAACTAAAAGACTATAAAAATTCAAACTCTATTCTTAATACATTTAATCAGATCCTTAATATTACACTTAAAAGTGAAGTAAAATAGTTTTATAACATATTATGAATTGTATTTATAAAAAGGTTGAGTAATAAATATTTAATAGCTGCTATAACTGATATTTATTGTAAAGAGATTCAAATTCAAATAGCACAAAATTGAAGAAATTATTATTTCAAGTTTGTTCTATGATATTAAAAAATATGCACACATATACATAGCTTTAAAAATTAATTTTGTAAAATTGAGTAGCAATTTTAAAGACATTTGTTGAAAAACAAATATTTATTGTAATTATTGACTTGTTACTCCTTTAATTCTAGGATAAATAAAAGAAAAATGTCAAATTTACACATCAATGGGGAAAAACCTTCATTATCTGTTAGTTAAAAAAAACATGACAACTTTATGCATCAATATTTTAACACTCAACACATTATAATTTGTCATTTTAATATTATTTGAAAACAATGAAAATTTTTTAATAAATCTAAATTTCAAAGTACTTTAGTTCTAATACATTTAATATTTTAATTAGTATTTCTCTCTTTTTGTATTATATATACTTCAAAAAGAATGTAATACACATTTAGAAAAGAAAAATGCATCTTACTTACTAGCATAAATAAATAAAATGAATTAACACAAAAGATAATTATTATCAAGTGTAAGACAAAATAATTCTATTATTCAAAGACAAAAAATTTAATTAAAAAATATTATGACAAAAGAAATATCGATTTTAAAAAGACAGGTTTTCATTAGGCAATTGGATTTCTTTTTTCGTGGAAACAATATATGTATCATACAGAGTGACTAGCATGTTGCTCTTCAGCCATCTTTAAATTCTTTCTTTCAGTGGTAAATAATTCCTGAAAAATAATAATCATGAAGTAAACCAAAATTGTAAATTAAACTAAAAAATCCTTAAATATTTTATATTTTTTCATTTTCTTAAATAATATAATTTCCAAAGGACATTCATAAATGATTTATTTTCATTTGGAGAAAGTTGGCCTTTAATGTTAAAGTTGGTCTTTAGAATAGAATGTAACAAGTTTCATCATAACCACTATTGGTGAGTCAGAGATGAGTTTTGCACATCATGAATATTTAAAAGGTTAAAGGTTATTATTTTTTTTCCTTTGTGAAATGTAAGTACAATCAACATCTTCAAAAATCCACCCAAAATTAAAAACATGGGAATAATTGAGTTTTATTGCAAACTTTGCCTATCATCATACAATGTTCTATCATATCAGTAAATAACTATGTTCACCTTGATTTCAAATTTCTTCAAAGAGGAACTGGCACAGCTTGTCCTTATTTGGACCTTGCGCCATTAAAATCAACCAACCAACCAACCATCTTCAAAGAGGAATAACTACCTGTTTACTATAAATCTAATACTTTTTAAAGTCAAAAAACAATTTACACATGATTTATCGAAATATTTACCTCACAAAGCTTTACTTACTTCATAAACTGGTGTTTTCATTCTGAGTAGGGAATTTTGGTTTAGCAGGTAAAGGTGGCTGAGGCCTGGCAGGTTTCACTTTCTCAACATCTCCTGTCCTTGGAGCCACTGGAGGTGGAACAGAAAAATTTGACTCCGACACAGTAGGGAATGTTAATTGGGTTGAATTAGAAACTGTTTCAAGCTTGGTATTTCCTTCAGAAACAACTACTGAGCGTGGAGGTCTTTCAGGAGGCTTATCCTCTTTTTGGTTTACTAAGAAATCAAAACGGTTCACTTTAGAAAATGACCTAGAATGTTGTAAGGCATTTCCACAAGATTCATTTTTTATCACATTTGATGTAGGAACAGCTATATCATCAAGGCATTCAATACGTTTTTCACCACCTGGTGACAGCTTGCATGAATCAGGGAATGATGAGTTATCAACATTTTCTATTTCCTTCTGGGGCTTGTTCTGTTCAGTAGTGGAGGTGAAAACGTTCTCTGTACTTGTAGAAAACTTTGGTGGCTTAGCTGGCCTCTCAGGTGGAGGTACTGAAGGTCGTTCTATATGACTACGAGACATGATGTCTGAGGCCCTGTTTGCTCCACCCGTTCTGGAACCTTTGGTAAAAGAAGAATGGCGGACAGATCTACGGTCCAAAGATAGTGAGGTATAACCTGGTTTATCAGGAATGGCTGGTTTATCTCCTTTGGAAATATTTGTTTCATTAAAAATATCATCATTACATTTTTCTTGCCTTTCAACTTCTTTTATATTATCTTTTTTCATCTTACAAATAGATTCCTCACTAGCTATTACCATATCCACTGTTTCTTTTGATAAATCAATGAGATCAGCATCAGCAATTTTATCAGCAGCTGAACTAACTTCAATATTCTTTTGAGCAGGTGGAGGTGGTGCAGCTGGTTTTCTTAATCCTTTATGAGGTGAACGAGGACTTGAGGGAATCACATCACTCATACTGTGAAAGTAAAGTTATTTTAATAAAATACAAATATTTTAGAAAAGGATAAAATCATTTAGACATAAATCATTTAGACAAATGCACATAAAGTAATTGAATTATTTGATATAACATTGTAAAACTGTTTTATAGAATATTACATATTATGAAATAATAGAATATATATTCTTAAATAATACATAAATTTTTGAAACATTATTCATCATTTAGGAGAATATTTTCTATCATTCCACATTATGAAATATTCTATATAAGATAAAACAAAACAAATATGTATATTTTATATGAAAAAATGTTTATATATGAATTAATTATAATAATTAGCAAATTGAATGTATTTGATTTTTCTTCAAGCAAAAACTATATAAAAAATGCAAATTTTGCGATCTTCATTCTCAAAAAGTAAAATGTTAAATAATTCTAACTAATGGTGTTAACTTAAATAATAAATATTTTTGTATCAAAATGTTTCCATTTATATTTTTATTTATCTTAAAACATAAAAATATATTCACTTGCATTTTTAATTTTAAAATGTTAAAAGAACTCTAATGAGGTTTATTGAAAATATTAGAGTTACTATATGACAGAAAAAAAGCATTGTAAAAAGTGTTGTTACATGACATAAAAAAGTACTTGTAAAAAATGGTGTTATATTAACAGAAAAGTGTACGAGAAAAAAAGTATTATAAGATCAAAAACTGGTGCAGTCAAAAATGTTGTTACATGAAAAAAAAGCATATTACAAAAAATATTGTTATTTGAGGAAAAAGGTTTTAAAAGTTATCTTTCATACATTAATTCGTTTTTTAAGTCTCAATTTAGAAATTAATTCATACAAATAAGGCAGCTAACTGCATCACAAGAGTACAAAAAATACAACAAAACTATTTAAAACGAACAATGAACAATTAAAACATAATAGAAAACAGTTTAATTACAGCAAGCCAGATTAAAAGTATGCTCATAGTTCATGAGAGTTCCCAATAAAATTTGGTGATGTCCGCAATTTCCTACTACTCTATTTGAATCTTTACTCATTAGCAGGTAGTCAGAATTCAAGGTGCCCATACAACAAATTAGGCACATTTTGCAAAACTAATATTTTCATATAGTGTAACTCCCACTGCTGTCATTACTGTTGTTAATGGCTGAGTGGTTAGCGTTCCCAACTCCTAGGCTATTGGTCCTGGTTTTGAATCCCAATTTGGGCATGGACATTTCCTTTCTCTCTCTGTGTTTCCTTGCACTTTCTTCTAATATGATGGATGAATGTGGCCCACCCTATAAACGGTTTGTAGTGCTGTGACATGGGTAATGCTACTTGCCTATATGACTTGATTCACAAGTGCCCACCAGATAACACTAAATGAGCAGCAGTTTACAGCCTTGCTATGGTGAAGGGTTAATCCCACAGTGCCCGCCATTGGAGAAAAAATATTGTATAACTCTTCTGCTAAACCGCCAGGTTCCGTTAGGAGTCTAGAATTTGCTATTGCTCCTTTGCTTGGTATGTTACCAAAATACATATCTTGTATGTTTTCCTGGTTTTTCTTCTAAAACACATTAATTAATTTTCAATGCTCACATATTTTTTTATTTACAGAATTATTTATTCTCTTATTTTTGAAGTCTAAAATTATAAGTTGATTTTTATTTTATTTTGCTTTTATTATTTATCTATTTTGTTTCATTATGTGTATGAGACTGTAAGGACCAAAGCATTTTTCATTTGCCTCAGTTGTTATGAATTAATACTTCACTACTTTCAAAAAATGTTTTATCCTTATGGTCTCATACCCATAACAAAACAAAATAGATAAATGATAAAAATAAAATTAAAATCTATAGCTTACAATATTAAAATTTAAAAAAAGAATAAAATTAATGATGCTAAATAAAATAAAACACACACACACATATATGTATATATAAAGCACTGAAATTAAAATAACTAATACATCACAGTAAGTCAAACAAGGAAAATAACTTTGTTTCTCCAGAAAATGATGAAAAGATTATTAATTTCTAATTGTGATATTGAAAATACATAATTTTTTATAAAAAAGAAAACAAAAACCTTTAACATTAAAAATATACTCTATTTTCCATTTTTATTTAATTTTATTAACTTTCAATTTTCTGAAATTTTTAGTTTTATTTAAAAAATTTTTCATTCAGCCTTCTAAAATTTCAAAATACAGGAATTTTCTGCAATATGAAATTATCATTTTAATATCATAATTGTAATATATGATAATTTGATCATATATATATATATATATATATATATATATATATATAAATGGAAATATGTGAAAATTTTCCTACCTTCACAACATTCATTACATAAAAATGGACTGTTGTAATTAAAGGCAATGGTTGTCCAGAATAAAAAATTATCTAATTTTTATACAAATAGAAAATTCTTCTAAAATCTAGAAATAATATTTAATTTACAAATGATACATTTATTCTTTGTAAAATAAATATACATTAAAAAGCCTACAGAACATACAAATAGATAAAAATTTTTACTTGTTTAAAACTTGCAAATTGTTTCCATTAACTTCTGTTTCAATTTGGTGAATATCACTGGTAAGGTTTCTTTTGGATTCATTCATATTAGAAATAGAGCTAGGACTTCTAGAACGAATATCCTCCTTTTCCTCTGTTGAAAAAAATATATAAATATAGAGTAAAAAAAATTATGTTTAAAAATAAAATTATGTTTTTGCACTTTAATTTTTGATTAATGAGTATTGAAAAATATAACTAATTCTTCTATTTAATTTTAAAGACTTTATTAATAGCATAAACAATTAAAATAAATTACATGTCAATTTGATAAATATATACAATTTTTTTTTTTTTTAAAGAGAAACACAAGAAATTTGTGTTTCTCTTTTCAAAAAAAATGCCCATCCTCCTTATCATTGTAATTGAAAAGAGAAACACAAGAAATTTGTATTTCTCTTTTCAATTACAATGATAAGGAGAATGGGCATAAGCATTTTTTAGGAATTTGCTTATATGTAAACTTTTAATAAACTTTTTATGTAAACTTTTAAATAAATATTTTGAATTTTAGATAAGCAAATTTAATATGACTATGCTCATTTATTGCACATTTGAACAAAGATTAAACAAAAACACGAAGTTTAATATAATTTTAATATTCTGTTAAAGAAATATTGAAAGAATTAAATTATTCATCATTATAAGGTAACTGATATATTAATGATTTCCTATAAACTAACAGAACACTTCTGCATTAGTACAAAAAATTGTCATAAAACAAAACTAAGTATTAATTAGAAAATAGTAAATATAATAAAAATTTAATTTGAATAAATTAATATCTTATATCAACAACTTCTTAAAGTTCAAATAAATCAATCTTTTCAAATTCTATTGAAAAAATAGCCCTTTATTGAAAGGTAAAAGCATTTTAAAAATGTTAGCTTATTATAAAATATGAAAAATTTCATAAATAAATCTACATAAATTAAATTTGCAAAACTATTAGGTTTCCATAATCAAACTTTTAAAAGGAATTTAAATATATGGTTTTTACTCTCTGGTCATACTACTACTGTTTGGTTATTGTTTTACATACAAAAGCTAATTGAGTCAGGATGTAATGTTTAAAATAGATTTTAAACTAGAATTATGTCCATCTAATGAAAAAAATTTTCAGAAATTCAATAAAAAGTCAGTTAAGGAAATTTATTCATTTTAAAGTTATACCTTCTTCCAGTATCAATTCATTTATTATTTAACTCTAACAATTTATTTTAAAAAATTTAAGTTAATATTTAATTTTAAAAATTTTGTAAAAAATATGCCATCACAATATAATTTACAACTTAAAAATATGCAATAAACAAGTTTAACTTGAATGACATTTTTTATACTTCAGTTCAATTATTTAGTTTCTTACATTGTTTGTAATGATATTTTATCACAAAACATTCAGTTTGAATTAGATATTTTACTAAAGAAATCACTTGCTCAAATACTTATGCTAGAAAAACAATAATTATATAAAATTTAAAGTTTTGAATAAGCCTCCTTTTCCCTTTTTTTTCCATTTATTTTTATTTTTTTTATTTTTATTTTTGGGATGTTAGTTGTTTGTTGCTAAATGATCATACAAATGTCCTATTCTGTTAATTTCAATAGTTTAAAGTAAATTCTGAACTATTAAATATTTCTCCATATAGGATTGAACCAAAGGTTAGAACACTAACCATTCATAAGTTAGCTAGGCAATGTTTTAAAGGCAGAAAACACAACAATAACACTGAAAGAAATGTGATAAGGCTAAACATTAATATATTAACAACATTTTTATTATTTAAAACAGAGTAAAAATGTTTCTAAGCCTGTCACATGTGGAAACTGTCTCTATCTCCTATGTAAAAAGAAAGAGTAAAATAGTTTGAATATGGTTATTTTTTTAACTGCTAAATAAAATAAAGAATTTTTCTAAAGATCAAGTGGTAATAGGTGATTAGAAATAGATATTACATAACAATGTTCCATACAGAGTAGGAAAAAAAAAAACAAGCAAAAGTCCAAAACTTGTAAAAAAGGCTTAATTTGTGCTTTAAAATTATTGTTATGAATTTAAATTAATAAGATAGAATCTTAAAATTATTCGTTTTGAAACTTTTAAAAATCGACAATGAATATATTTATTTTCAACAAGAATGCTTTATGTATTTTGAAAAGACATGACAATTGGAAATGACCAAAGAAATATTTTTGCTGTTTATATAAAATATGCTCCAGTTGTATAAACTAGAGAAGAGGAAAACTTTATACGTTAAATTTTTAATGAAGGTGTGCTGATCATCTTGATTGTAAAAGCAGTATAATTTATTTCACAGCAAAGATAGAAGAATCCTTTATGTTTTTGAAATATCAGATTTGTAAAACATGGATAGTTATTATTTTTTTTTTTTTGAAGAAAGAAATTTAGGAGGAACAGAAGTTGTGTGTTGAAGTGATCAACAGAAGTTGAAAATGAAATATAGCTTATTAATTTGATTGTAATTTCCATTTTTATATCATGTTTATTTTAAGTATACATGTTAAAAAAGTGTAAAAATTTTTTAAAATCTGCAGATTCACTAGAAGTATTATACTTTAAAATTAACCAAAATATTTGCAGTGGTGGAAATCTCATGTAGAATCATGGAAATTATATTCTCAATCGATGTTATATTATTAAAATTATTTGAATATTATAAAAAGACAATTATTTATAGTCATGTAAATAATTTTTTATTTATCTTTTGTTTTACCATGTTTGCTAAATCAATTTTTCTTTTATAACTTCAAAAAATCAGATACCTGAAACACATTATATTATAAAAAATGTATACTTACCAGGAAAAAACCATTCCACATATGAGATCAATAAATCTACAATTGCAGTGTGTAAGCTGGCAGTGGACATATTCATTCTGAAATAGAAATTGAATGCATTAGTGAATTACAAATAAAATGGGTAATAAAGCTCATTATAAACAGAATTTTTAAATCACTGAAATTTATAAATCTAGAATATACAGTTGAATATAATCTAGAATATAAATTACATAGAATGCATAAAAGAATTGTGTATTCATTTAATTTATTATTACAAAATATTTTTGCACAATTAATGTAACTAAAATATGAAATCAATATTCATTGCAAATATTAGTACTACTGCTGAAATAAAATATTACTAATTACTTAATATTTCATAATCTCAAAAATATTTACAGAGGAAAATACAAATTTTTAAAATGAAATGCAATAATACATTTTTAAATAAAATTTGCAATCATCGACAAATAGTTTTAATATAAATGAAGAAAAATCAACATAAAGTTCAGTTACGAAAAAAATCATGAATTAGTAAAATTTAAATTTTAAATATACTTCATACATAATCAGCATAACTTCAGCTCATCAATAGTTGTTAATTTTAATGAACTCTTATGAGTGTTTTAACATTCAATTTCTTCCAACATTAATAGAACATAATTATTTCTGAATATATTAAAATTGAAAATATAAGAAAACTTTAATATAAAGCAATTATTTCATTAATATGGGAAAAAAGATCCATATTTTATGAGAAAGATTTCAAAATTAAATGCTTAATTATCAAAAAAATATTTAATAAAAACATCATTTTCATACTAAGTTTTTTTAAAGAAAAATCACACAATACAATCAATACATCATTCTAATAAATATCTTAAGATGCATAAGGAATATACAATATTCTTTAGCAGTTTAAATATAATTTAAAAAATTTGCCACTAGCTAAGAACATAATTTTTCTTAAAATGAAATCAAACTTTAGAAGACTCAGCAAATAAACTTTAAATATATTTCTTACCCAAGTGATGTGCCATCATCAGATGGAGACCAAATCAAATTAGGTGCCATAACTATGGCAATGTTTTGGGAAGACATTTTGTTCACTTCCATATTTTCATGTATTTTGGATAGAAATTTGATTACATATCTAAAAAGAGAGATACATCAATTTTAACACAAGGATAATAACCATTTGATTAATGTTAATAAAAACCCTATGAATTTCAGAAAAAGCAAATCACGTGAAATCTAATTATAATTTATTCTTAATTGTTCTTTAAAAAAAACAAAACAATTTTGTTTCTTTTTGTAATATTTGTAGTTAACAAGTTGATTTTACTTTCAAACTATGAAATAATTTAACACTGGAAAAGTTAAGTTTTGTCATAGAAAATTTGATGGAATATTGAGCCATTATTTTTGAAATTTAGATAAATAATGTATTTAAAATATTTTATATGGTCACTTGATAAAAGAAAAAATTAAAAAGAAATGTATCATCATTTCCATAAATAACTGAACATTATACTTTTTTTATATTTTTTTATCATTTAAACTTTGACTTCAAACCAGAATGCTTCAGAAATGATATATACTCAATAGATTCATTATTATTATTATTATTCATGTTAATTATCACCATAAAATTATTTGTCTTATAAAAATGAATTAGTGCACTGATACATACTGTAAATGCATTTTTCATTACAATTATAAATATATTTTATTACAATAAAAAAATAACTGCTTTAATAGTTTGAAAAATTATGAAAATATTTGTAATAAACATAAGAAAATGATTTACATTAAATAGAAATACATGCAATAAATGAGGAATTTAAACTTTTATGGTGTTTACTTAGATCTTCCGTAAAAACATCATAATATATATATTTCTTAATTATGACATAATGCATTTGGCAATGCAAAATGTAATATGATACTGAATTTTAAAAGTTTAATAAAGCTTCATATATTTATTACATTCAAGATTAAAATTTATAATAAATAAATAATGCAAGAAAATGTAGTCTTGAAAAGTACCATTTGGTGGCACTTTAATTTATTTACTATTACAATCAGATTAGTAATTTTTCAGTTTGCAACAAATGTTCAAGCAATTATCAGTATACTCTTTAAAACAAAATTTTTTTTCTACAATATTAAAGCAATATTTTTTGAACAAAAAATTTAAATCCACTATCATTTCAATTTAACATATAAAGCAATTCATTCATTCTTTAAACAAGAAAATCATTGAAATCTGTCATTATTTTAAAATTTTATAGTAAAGGAAATGCCATTGAAAATTTAAGGTTGATACAGTATTTAATTCTATTGAATATACAAAAAATCGATTTTAAATACTTGACACCACTTAGTTTACACATACTGCATTCAGACCTTTTTCTTTTAAATACTCTCATTACTATTTATTTCTCATAGAAATATCAAAAATATTTAAAATTGTTTTTTAAAACAGAAATTGCATTCTTTATATGATGAATACTTATTTGAAATTCACACAACGATGATAACAAAAGATACACTTATTTTCAACACCAAAATCAACTGTCAAAAAATAGCTAATTCAAAGTAATAGCAATATTTCAAATTTCAAAGAAGGACTTCATGGTAGTACTATTGTTTATAGAAACTGATGAATAAATATCATGTTGGATGTGCTTTTTTATCACTCTACTGTCACATTTTTGCACATAACTCATTTGTCTGAAACCAACCATTTAATTTTTTATCATCACACAATAAATATCCTCAAACAGAGTGGAAATCAAACCCACAGACTTGGACTGAAAAACGAGAATATTGATCATTTAGCTAAACAAATATCTTGTTTCACATATTAAATTTTACTTATAAAATTTTCAAGACAGAAATATGTTTTTAGATCTCAAAATTGACAGTAATAAATTCTTTATAATTTTTTTTTAAATGATTATGCAGAAAGAGATATAACATATGAATTGCATTTAGAATTTAAACTAACCCAGAAAGAATCAGATGAAATCCAGCACTCTGACCACAGGTTTACTGCATCGCAATTTTTTAATTAAAATAATGGTGTCAATTTAAAAGCATGAAATGTGATAACCAATTCTGAATTTAATGAAAAATATTTGAAATATAAATTTTAAAAAGAAAAATTTCATTCATTGATTCATAAAGTAATTTACATTAAAATTAGATAAAAAAGTATATTTTTTAAAACATTTTACCGTAAATTTTTGAAATTTTCATCCGGCAATTTGTGTAGTACCTGCCAAAGAGCTTGTAATTTAGCATCTGAATCTTGAATCCTAAAATATAAAATAAAAATATTTTAGAGAAGAAGTATTAAATTGCAAAATGAAATGATTAAAATAATATGCTACAGATTGCAATTTTATTTGGATATATGAGCAATTTTTAAGTAACAATTGATAATTTTATTTCACTTTATTGTTATATTTAACCAGATTTTAAGTTATAAATCCTAAATATTTTTTAAATTTTTTCTAATACCACTAAGAGAATCAATAACTTATATAAAGGAATCATAATTAGCAAATTTGTTTAAGTGAAATTCAATTGTATTTTCTTTCCAAAATATTTATAACTTAAATTATATGGTACAATACTATTAATTATGACAAATGATAGTTTATAACTATTTATAGCATTTAAATCTGATTAACAAATTCGTTTTAGAATATTTTTTTGATCGAAATGAAATTTATTTTAAATAAAAAAATTTATTTGGAACAGAAACCTAATTCCTTAAGTAAAAAATAAATTTATTTTAAGAGAAAGAAAATTCATTTCAATATAAAAAGTAAACTTTGAACAAAAAAGCAAATTTATATGGAAAAATAGAAAAATATTTTTTTGAAAACATAAAAAATTTATTTTGCATAGGACACATTTTGAACAGAAACAAATTTATTTAAAATAGAAAAGAATGCTTACTTAGCAGCATTCATCCATTCATTGTATAGTGAAAATGTCATAAGGGGTTCAGGAAGCTCTCTTAAGTAAGATTTTAAAGCACCTGAAAATAAATTTGGCAACAATTCAAATAAAACAAAATTTTGTATTCATAAAATATAAGGTTGCAACTACTTTTGATAGTAATTGGAGCATGTGAATAAGAAAATTCATTATTAGTTCCCTATTATATATGCAAACACTGGTCAATGAATTAGAAACCACTGAGATTTTCATTCAAATGTTTGTTGCTAGGGATGAAATATGCCATTCATAAATAATATATATATAAGAGCGTTTCATGAAGAATGAAGTAAAATGGAAAAAAGTACAGATCTTTGAACATTTGAAAAAGGACTTAGTATTGGTACCTCTCAGAAGAGGCTTCCATTTCAAAGGTTTTCAAAAGCTGGAATCTGAACCCGTGATTCTTGTCAAAAAGATGTAACAGCATATATGGTTTGCAAGTTTGCTTTGTTTGTCATTCAACAATTATTTTTTGAAGATGAGGGCTAATTAGACATGGGCTTATGGCTTAAAGTAGATTCTAGACCTTGTTAAAACATCCAAAACCAATGAAGGATTTGAATACACAAACTCTTGAACTGGAGGCAAGAGTGCTAATCACTCGGCTACTAGTCCAGCAAATTTGCTAGCAATGATACCAGAAAGAAGACAGTAGACATCTCGGGATTGGAAATGGGTAATGGGGTTAAATGAATCATGATACTTCTTATTTTGCACTGGTAGAAGATGTTGAATTTGGAAAGAAGCTCATAAAGCCATGAATCAAACTTCCTTACTCACTATGCATGAATCTGGAAGGAATATCACGATATGGAGCATGTTCTTTTGACATGGCTTTCCTTAAAGGAAAACAAACACATATTAGATATCTAAATAAATTGGCAAATCAAGTGTAATCGAAACGGGTATTTAATAAATAATAAACCAACTATATATCATGCAATGTGTTCAAAATTGTTTGATGAACATTAATCTGACTTCCAAAACCTTCTCTGCTATTGCAGAGCCCAGAACTTAACCCCACAAAAAATGTATGGGATATGGGACAGATGCATTTATTAGAAATCTTTGGCGAAGTTTCCCCAATTTTGGACAATGTGCTATACAACTCAACCAACAAACAAATTGACAGTAATCTCCTCTTTCATCAAATTTAAGAGATCTAAAAAGGTACACAATCAGTGTATAGTATTCTCCGGACACAAATGAACTCCAGAAACAGAAAGACTTGGTACCTAAATGAATAAAAGCTATTATCCTGGCAAAAGATGGTTCACTAATGTATTGATCTTGAGATTCTAATTCAGTGGCCAATGTGTATAGAAAAAAACTATTATCACTCAGAATAAATGATTATAAATTGAAAGAGAAGTAATAAATATTCAGATTTAAACAAAAGTTGAGAAAGAGAAAGTCATTCTTGATAAATTGCTGGATTATTTTGAAAGTTCATTATTTCAGATACCTTAATTTATTAAAAGTTATTAAAAGTTTCTTTCAAACACAAATGCTCTTCTCAGTGAACAAACAAAACTTTAAAAAATCATGTCAATAATTGGGTATAGTCATAGATGACAATTACCCACTAAAAATTAAATAATACCTGTCATTTGGCTTTATAAATTTGAATCTAGAGAAAAATTGCAATTTATTTTGCAGCATTTTTCCATAATAGTGTTTACTTAATGTTTTTAATCTGAACAACTAATTTATTTACTACTTAAAATCTTATTTTGAAATCAAAACTTAAATTAGATTACCTTGATTGTAAAATGTTGGATTCCTTAAAGATTTTTTTTTTAAATTATATCAATTAAAAGAGTATTTTAAACACTGATAAAATTGTGGACCACTGTGGAAAATCAGGGAAACAACAATAAATATACAAGTAAACAAAATCACTAATATGGCCTCAATAAAGCTCATAGTATGGCTCTTAAAGTTAAACCTATAATACCCAAAATTTAAAAAATAATAGGCAAAGAAATTGTATTTCAAATACTAAAATTATCAAAACAATTACAAAGTTCTTAAAATAATTAAACCGAAAATCTCAGTTTATTGAAATCAGATATAATGTGAATATATACATGTGAAACAAATAGAATGGAAACAGATTAAAGGTATATCATTAGCTGAAATTCAAATACACACATAGACCAAATCAGAAATAGAACATTTGTTTCTTTTTTATTATGCTAAATATTGTAAAGCTTATTATTTAAAAACAAGACAAGAACCAAGAAATGGTAGTATAAATTTTAAAAATATTAAAGGTATTTAACACATTAATTCCAATTTAATAAAATCATAGAATTTTCTTACCTGATACAGCATGAGGATCTCGTATAAACTCACTCAAATCAATTTCAATCCCAGCATCAAAAGCAGTCTATTAAAAAACCCACAATATATGAAAATAGCAAAAATTTCAAGAAATACTGTAGTTTTATTACATAATTATTGAATATTTTAAATATTATGTATTTAGCTTGTTTTACATCAAAATTTTATTGGATAAATAACAGTTGATTGGACGGTTTGCTGCTCTTAAGTCATGTTTTACAAATAAGAACTCATTAGATCAGAAAAACTACAAATATCACATTTAAGGTGAGAATAGAATCCAATAAACTGTTAGGCTAAAGGGCAGAAAACTAACCCTTCAGTTAAAGATCAGTTTGATGAATAATAGAGAAATATATACCTTTAGATTACCTAATAATTAATGAATTGATTAACAGTAATAAATGAACTAAAACAGTAATATATAAATCATTTGTTTCTATTCTGTCAAATATTCAATTGGATATATTATAAATTTAGATTTAAAATGCCAAACAGATGCATTTAAATTTTCTTCAAGCCTCTGGCATGACTGAAACCTGACAATAAATGAAACAAGTATTATTGCTTTCATATTTTACACCATTTCTGCATTAATTTAAATATCAACACAATATTTCAATGCACTACATTAAATATGTATATAAATATTTCTGAATTCAAATAGTTTGTGTATCATTTAAATAAATACTTCTGTTAATAAAGAAGTGTAATTTTAATCCAAAAATTTTGTTTTTTATTCTTAGAATTTTTATACTTTAAAACATTTTTTGTGGGTGAAAAATTGGAATCTATTAACATAATCCTTTCCCACACTTCTCATAATTTTTCCATTCATAATTCTTTTACCTTCCATTATCTATCAGATTCTCCAAGTACTGTGCCAATTTTACTGAATTAGATATCAGTTAAAATTATATAAAATGTTATTATTTAAATGAAAGCATGCCTTCCAGAGAAAGTCATAAAAACAATGATACTGTTTATGAACATTATCACTTTGAAATTTATATATTCTATAACTTATATTTTTATATGTATTTAATAATTTAAGTTTACAGGAAAAAATATATAAATTTATTCATCTCTTATTGAATTGAATGTAAGTTGAAGAATTATGAATAAAATCTGATGAAATATTGAAGTTAAAAAAATTACAAATATTATGTTATCAAATACTTTTCTCAATACACTCTCACTATATAATTTATATACACTCTCACTTCAATTAATACTTTTAATAATTGAAGTCATAATCACTTTCACTCCAAGTAATATTTTTAATTTTAACAATTCTATTTTGCAACTCAATAAGATTTTGAAGATTTTTATGTATGAAATAAATAACTCTAAATGAATTGCTAGAGTACTATTCCTGTTGATAAACTTAGTAACTATTTGTATACACGCACATGCAATTTTTTCAACCTAAAAGCTACATTAAGTTAAGAAACAGTATATGACAAGTTCATTGAACTCAAGGTTACATGAAATCATATTTGATAACACTAAATACAAATAAAAAAATGCAACTCAAAAGTTACAAACCTTAATTTTTTTCAATTTAGTTGAGCTTCCAGCAATTCGCAGAAGACCCTGGAAATTATTTGGAAAAGTAATAAGATAATCTTGTAGAAGTTTTGACTGGAATTAAAAATGTGTATATATAAGTGTAAAATACTTACTTCTTCTAAAATACCATATTCAGAAAGAAATGATACACATGTTTCTATCACTTGCGCAATGTCTCTATTGGTAACTCTTAAATGATCACTTAAAGGGCATCCATATACTGGTTTTTGAGGAAAATCAGCTAAATTAAAAAGAAAAGGATTAGACATATTATGTACTCTAACATATGCAAACAGATTACACACAATTAGTAAATTCTGCAATGAAAAAAAAAATATTGTATACAGAGAGTAAAAAACATAAACAGAGAAATGCAAAACTGAATTTCCTGTTTTAAATTTTAATCCGAGTTTTTGAAATAAATAATGGAAGACTTATTTTTTGCAAGAATGACCTAAAAAAAAAAAAAAAAAAAAACCCCATTTTTGATAAATAGTTGAAATTGATTTTAAAAACCAACTTTTTATCATTTCTAGATGTGAAAGAGAAACAAAGTTATTTAAAGTATACTTTTAAATTGACAAGTGAATTTCATCAAAAGCTGTCCATTTAGATTCTTAGAACCTGTCAGTGATCTTAATGTTCAAGTGTGTATTAAAGCACTAAAATTATTGATAATATGATTTAGTAAGCCAGTTGAAGTATTCAATAACTGTGATACAAATTTTAACAATATAAAAAATCATTTAAAAGCCAGCATAGTGGATACCTTTGTTACTTATTAAATGATGAAGGCATTAAATGTACAACGAAAGTCCCATTAACTCCTTATTTTCAGATCTATGAGCAGATGTAGTTAAGTCAATAAAGTTGCACAAAATATGTTATAATACAAATTTTCTGCTGATACTTTCACAAGAAGAGTTTACGATATGTCTAGAAGAAAGTTAAACTAGTTTTTAATTCTTGTCCTTTTGTTCCAGATTTTGAGGACTCAACAGTTTTTTTTTTTTTTTTTTTTTTTTTTGTACTATTACATTAAATTTTTCATTGTCAGTTCAGAGGTAAAAAGTGTACCTGAACCAAATTTTATTAGTGAAAAAATTCCAGTTTATGAATGGTAAAAATTAATTAGGTTTCTCAGTTGTTAAGAAAGTTATGGTTACAAAAATGCTTAATTCAGCTACAAGGTTCACAAAAAAGGAAAAATTCTTAGAGCCAATTTACATGTGAATAATAAAGCGTTAATTAAAGATAACTTACTGCAACACATTTGAAAGCAAAATTGCAAGAGTTATTCATACCAATTAAGGAAGTAGCAATAGAGTAAAAGCAATGAAACTAAAAACTGTTTCAGGTGAAATAGAGACCAATCTATAAGCTTATACATCAAACTTCCTATGGATGATTAACTTATTTTATATTGATATCTTATTATGAAATCAGTGTTCTGATTTTGTTTATAGTTTATAATTTATAATTAAATACTTACAATTACACCTTTGTTTCATTTTTGTTTAAGTTCATGATGGAGGCAATGGGGACCAAGCATGTTATAATGGAAGTGTTCTTGCATGCCAACAAATGACAATATGTTTGATTTTTTTTTTTAAATTTTTACTTTTTTATATATATACCACTGGCCATTAAAACTGCTACACCAAGAAGGCGACATGCTACAGACGTGAAATTTATACGGAAGGAAGAAGATGATGTGATATGCAAATGATTAGCTTTTCAGCGCATTCAGACAAAGTAGGCGCCAGTAGCGCCACCTACATTGTGTTTAAATGAGAAAATTGTTCAGACGGTTCCTCATACACAAATTGCCTTTGAACGTTGTTGCCTGGTGAAAAGTTGTTGTGATACCTCGTGTAAGAAGGAGAAATGCGTACCAGCACGTTTTTGACTTTGATAAAGGTAGAATTGTAGCGTACCAAGATTGCAGTTTATCTTATCGCAGTATTGCTGCTCGCGTCAGTCGAGATCCAATGATTGTTAGCAGAATATGGAATGGATGGGTTCAGGACGGTAATACGGAACGCCATGCAGGATCTCAATGGCCACCTATCACTTGCGGCCGAGAAGACAGGCATATTATCCGCATGGCCGTAATGGATCATGCACCTACGTCACGAGCCGTGAGTCAAGAAACGGGGTCGTTTGGAAGACAACAAGTGTCTGCACGAACAGTTCGACGATGTTTGCAGCAGCATGGACTCTCAGCTCGGAGACCATGGCTGTGGCTTCCCTTGACACTGCGTCATAGACAAGAGCGCCTTCAATGGTGTGATCAACGACGAACCTGGGCGCACTAATGGCGAGACGTCATCTTTTCAAATGAATCCAGGTTCTGTGTACAGCATCATGATGGTCGCATCCGTGTTTGGCGGCATCGTGGTGAATGCACACTAGCAGCGTGCATTCGTCATACTGGCCCATCACCTGGCGTGATGGTATGGGGTGCCATTGGATACAGGTCTCGGTCACCTCTTGTTCCCATTGACGGTGCTTTGAACAGTGCACGTTACATTTCTGGTGTGTTACAACCCGTGGCTCTACCCTTTATTCGAGCCCTGCGAAACCCTACGTTTCAGAGGGATAATGCATGACCGCATGTTGCTGGTATTGTACGGACCTTCCTTGATACAGAACATGTTCGGCTGTTGCCTTGTCCAGCACGTTCTCCAGATCTTCCACCAATAGAAAACGTCTGGTCAATGGTTGCCGAGCGACTGGATTGTCAACAAACGCCTGTCACTACGGTTGATGAACTGTGGCATTGTGTTGAAGCTGCATGGGCATCTATACCTGTACACGCAATCCAATCTCTGTTTGACTCAATGCCCAGGCATATAACTGCTGTTATTACTGCCAGAGGAGGTTGTTCTGGGTACTGATTTCTCAGGATCTATCTAGCCAAATTTTTTGAAAATTTAATCACTTGTTATTTCTAGTATAAGATATTTGTCCAATAAATAACATTTCGTTATCTGCATTTCTTCCTGGTGTAGCAATTTTAATGGCCAGTAGTGTATATATGAAGGAAGATGCATTATATATGTATGCATTAATATTATATGAAGATGCATTATATATGTTTGCACAAATATATATATATTTGTGTTGTGTTAAGAAAAAAACTTGTTATCCTCTAATAGTGCTCATAATTTTGTGCATAACCTGGAGTTAGTTTCCATTATCCTAAGTATGTATGTACCAATATTATTGGGCAATATAGAAGCAGTAAAATTTTAAACACAAGAAATTGGTATCAAATATATCAAGTACAAAATATTATCGTAACATATATTTGTACAAAATTTATTTCCCATAACATTTGCTTATTCTAGTAATAATAGCAAAGAATAAATTTTAAAAAATAATAATTAAAATTAGAGAAATTAAAATGCTACTTTAATCAACTGAAATATTTATATAAAAAATCCTCATTGCTGAAGAAATTAAAACTATTGTAAGACAAGATCTACTATTTTTCTCTTTTAACTGCTTTCTTCTTAAATATTTCTTTTTTAATTTTGAATAGTTATAGGTGTTTTGAGTATTTCAAAAATTAGAAATAATGTTATTAAATTACTGTTAAAATTATCAATTTTAATACAACTAATTGCATTGAGGTTGTGGTATCATACGTTGCTGCATTTCATTTTTTGAGGATAAACATTGCATGAGTATCATGTCGCATAGCCTTTTAATGATTAATAAAAAACATTTTCAGGAAAATTATCATGAAATGGAGTCTTACCTATGAGGTTGTTAAGAGAAGGAAGAGAGGATTCTAAAGTAGCCAGAGCATTTCTATGATATGTTGCTTGCAATTCATGAAACTGAATAAGCAGTTGGGCTAACTGTGGCTCCCTACTCATAAGAGAAAACATTTCAGCTGCTAATGTGTCCTGTACAAGAGGAAAAAAAAAAAAAAAAACCCTCAGTAACTGTATATGGGCATATAACTTGAAACATTCATTCTTTTCACATCAAAATATTACTGATTTATTCTTGTCATAGTTCCAAAATGAGTAGTGCTTTTTCATACCTACATTTAATAATGCCTATTAATCAGGATAAAAAAAAAAAAAAAAGATTTTGGATATTCTCTTTTGATGTATATAATGCCATATAATGGTTAGTTTAACAGCTGAAAACTGTTTTTTAATATCCACAATACAATAACACAAGAGAACTTTTCATAAATAGTATTTCTTATTCATGTGTTGAAAACAAGAAGCCTGTAAAACGCCAAAGCACTTATCATGATAAATGTGTATAGAAAGAGTGTAAATGTGACATCTATTACCCATTGTTCACTGACGCAAAACAATCTTACACTTTCTTTTATAACTTTTAGTTTAAATTCTGACATGTAACTTACACATTTTTACTTAACATGATGATGTATGAATATTTTCAGGATAAAACTGCTCAGATTAAGACAAAATTCATATAAACGAATTAAAATTCATTCTAAAACAAATTGCAAAGAATAAAATTTGTTCTGTTCTTGAGCGAATGCCAATTATGCTCAAGTCCTTGAACTTAATTAGACAAAATTATTTATTTATAGTTGCAATATCCAATTAAATCATAAAATCCTTCAGTATCATCCGTTATCCATATTATAAAACATAAACAGCACCTTTCAAAATTTTAATGTAAGTATTTTTGAAGAAAAATATTTTTTTTATAAGATTATCTGTGGCAATGTATAATACACACAGGAAAATTCCAAACTTTTCTAACACATAATATGTGGACTATATACAAGAAAATTTGGTATTTTATTTTCAATAAGAAGAAAATCAATAATTAATATTCCAGTTATATATAATATTTGTGTACTTTAAAATTTGAATTGATGCTAAAAAATAAAATTTTAACATAAATTAAAAAACTTGAAAATAAATTACATCATATAATTAAATAGCAGATGTATGAATAATATATCATTTACAAACTTCTCCCACAAGATACATTAAAGTACGAGTTTAAAAGAACTTCAATACTTTACCCTGCACTGCTCTACTTTCTGAGAAGCATCCTCCAGCTCTTCTTTCAAGGTATCAACTTTGCCAACAACATTCAAATTATTGTTGCATGATGCCTGTAAGCTATGTCTTTCTGCAGTTTGAAATCTTAAAAAAATAAAACAATACAATTTTATAGAGAAAATAAAATTTCAAATACTAATTAAAAACTAGTATAAAAATAACTAATAACAAATATATATCAAGAAAATTCAGTGGAAAATTGATACGAGTAAGATATAGTCATTAAGTATATCACATATAATAGAATTACTGTACAATAATTTTGAAAAATCGCTAGTAAAAGTATCTGAAAAATTCCCAATCATGTTAATTTTGTGGTACATTTTGATTAGGTTTTTCTGTTTGTGTATTGTTTACATGCCCAGAATGCATGAAAAGTTTCGTACATACATCAATAAAAAATGAGCATATATTTCCCAAACATTAATTCTTATTTCCAGCTCATTCCAACACAGCCTGCTGTAAGAAATCCTGTTGAATACTTCCGAAAAGAGCTGGCAGAAAATAATAAAAATACTAGAATTAAAATTTGTTTCAAATATAAATAGCTAAAAATTAATTATTCTTTTCACTAGTTCACATTCGATAATGTGCAAGCCATACAAATGAAATGATAAAAAAAAAATCAATATCATACTTGATTTTAATTTACTTCTATATGTTCTTATTTTGAGAATATCTGTGAAAAAAAAATATTTTTTTACCATCTTCCTTTTTTTGTTATCATATTTGAATAAAGGACAACATTTGTATATTTTAGCATAGTAAAAATATAATAAATGCAGTTAATATATTATGATTGATATTCTTAAAGAATTGTCTATTATATTAAAAACGATATTTATTAACAAACATCCACTTTCAAAAGCAATTTTTCTTAGTTTGCTTATTACCTAATATAAAATATTATTTAACATTAAATATATAAGAAACAATTTAAATTAATCATAATTTGTTTCAAAATAAAGGTATTTTCTTAATTTTTTAAAATAAATGTGTTTTTGAAACAAATTAAAAAAAAAACCATTTGTTTAAAAGCAAGAATTTTATTTTTTAAATTAAAATTTGATTCAATGCAAAAATGTTTTTTTAATTGCATTAATCTATCTATTCTTAATATCAAGAAATTCAAAGTAAAATAATAAGTAATATATGCAAACGAATTAGATGTTGCCTATCAGATACTAAAAAGGATGATTCTCTAAAACATTTATTTAAAATATTATAAATTAGTTTTAATAATGATATGTTAATAATTTTAGTCAAATGATATGTTCAATATCACCTTAAAGACTATCAATAAAGCATTTTCGTGTCCAGAAACTAAAATAATATTCACCAAAAAAAATGATAATAGAGAAGTACCAATCTAAATGCATGGTTAAATTTTAAATATTCGGTTTTATAAAGATTATAAACTCCAAGTAAGTATACAGAATTTTTTTTTTTTTTTTTTTTTTGAAGACAGAGTTTTAATTTTTATATGAGGTTTCAATGTTTTTTAATGCTTAGAGTTTCAATGGGCCCAAGAAAAATTTTATAAATTTACATTGTAAACTTGTTTCATCCCTCTTCTGAATTTATTTAGTATACAGCATTAGACTTAAAATTTTACAAGCTGTGATGTTCCCAGAGAAGCCATCTCCCACTTAAAATAGTGCAATGTTTATGATGATGCTACAATTCTATGTAATTAAAATTTTTTTCCAGCCAACAAACATTTATTTTAATTCAGCTTTTCATACAGAAATTATTTTATAAAATATAATATAAAAATTATATAAAGAAAATGAGAACATACCTAGTTCGTGCCGAGTCCATATCTAATACTAATTTACCGAGCTGTTTCCTCAACTTACTGATATTATGAATTTCATTCTAAAAAAAAGAGAATAAAGTACATGAGATACAAATGAAAATAATTTTAATTTCAAATAGGAAAATAATTGAATTACTGAAAACTTACTTTACATTTAAAAACTACATTATATAATAGAAAATAGTAGTTTAAAAATACATATAAAAAAATATTTCCTCGAAATTCCTTATTAATGTCATATTTCAATTTTACATATACAGGAAAATTATATAACACCTCAAGAACAAATCTCAGAACAAAAGTGAGTAACCAAACTGGACCACTTGAAAACATTTTCCTTTTAAATGACTCTTGAGGACAATTTAAATGGGCATTCTGTTTTAGTAATAAAATAGCTATCTCTACACTTCTGTAATATCAAGAAAACTGGTAAAGCAAATCAATAAATGCTTTAGAATTATAATGAATGTATATGGTATATGCCATATATATTAAAATCAGCATAGGTAATAATAATTGTACAGTAGAACACAAAATTGCATGCAAACATTTCTAGTTAGTGATACGTATATAAAATGTCACAGTTATAACAGTATATAGATCATAGCTCTATCTTTAAATCAGCAATATAAAGATTACTGAGTGCAGTATGGCTTAGTAGTAGGATTGCTAACTTTGTAGAAGTGTTATTCTTTGTAGCAGAAATGTGCACTTGGTACAAAAATTACTCTATAAAGAGTTTAATATATATGGACAGCAGTTGAATCACCAAATCCCACAATTAAGATAACTGCCAAAGAGTTATAATGATAAGCAGAACTACAATTATTAGATAGTCTTGATCCCTATACTGTTTAATATCTACGTTAATGATTTGACTAATAATTTGGAGAAAAGCTATGGGATTAGAACATTACTATTCACTGACAATCCTGCAATGTGGGCTAGTGAAGGAAAAATTACCTAGGACATGCTAAATACAACACTGAATAGAGCTTTTGAGAGACTTAGTATGTGGTGTTTTAATATTGCTATTTCCTTTAAACTACATAAAACTATCTGCCAGTTTTTCACATTAAACAGGCATCCTTTTGTACCTAATCTCATAGTACAGGTTGTCAAAAAATGAAACCACAAAATCTTTTGGCTGTGTTCTTGATTTTAAGTTCAGTTGGAGCAGACATGTTGATTACATTTGTGAAAACATTGTTTAAAGATTCTGTTCTTAAAAATCTGGATGCTTGCAAATGGGGTTGCTGCAGCGATACCCTGAAAGCCAAATTCAATCTCTTCATTCAACTTATTTTTAACTATTGTAATGAAGTTTTGATATCTGCTACTCTTGGTATCACATTCAGAAACTTGAAATTATTCAGAATCAAGAACTTCATATTATAATATGTGTCCTATTTCTTATTCTGGCAATGTGGTGTCTATGTGACTCACAATCCATCAGTTAGAAGTATTATTGAAAAAGATGCATTTCTTCTCCTTGAGAAGCTGAATGTCTACGAAGCAATACATTCTGAAGAGATGATGTTAATGCATGGAGAAACCTTAAAATTCAAAAAGGGTTCATACAATAGGCATATTGTAAAGCCACGCTTTTAAATATTCAGATGGACTCACATGTTCTTTGTGATTCTGCATATAAGACTTTGGCTTTCCTCATTAATGAGTCAAAAGCTATTTCTGATTTTCTTAGAAATGTTATGGCACTTTTTCGACTTTCTACAGACAATGACTGTTTGCTGGCATATTCGTATTGGTTTAAACTTAGGAGTTCTCCCATGTGTCTTTTGTATAAACAAGATCAAATATTTCACAGTAACCCTCTTGTGTGCTGTACTTGCTTTGAAATACAGCAATTTACATCACTGCACACTGGAGTTCTTAGCAAAACAAAGAGGGATGATTTTTTTTTGTATCTTTAAAAAATACAATGCTTATTGTATTGAGATAAAAAAAAACTAGAAGTCTTTTCATTTAATTTTCAAAAAAAATTTTCATAAAGTCACTTTAAACTGGTATGATAATTACTTAGTATTAATATATCTGCCAATTTTAAAAAAAAAAGATTATTGCAGTAAAATGTATATTATTGAAGTATATTTAATAATATCATAATTATTATGAATAAGACTTTTTATTATGAATAAAAATTATTATGAATAAGACTTTTCTTACATCATTTTTATTTACATAAGACTTTTCTTACATCATTTTTATTTACATAAGACTTTTCTTATATCATTTTTATTTACATATTTGTTCAATAATTAGTAAAATGTTTCTTTTTAACTTCAACGACCTAAGTACAAGTGTAAGAGCATTTTTGCAAACATATATCTTATATTAAACTTCAAGAATTACTTCAAAATAGTACCAGCTAAATTATTTTATAATGTATAAATACAACTTTTTTTTAGAGGATTAAAATACTACTTACATCTAAAAGACCAGAAACTGGTTTTAGAACAAGTTTTTCAACTTCATTGTAGTATTCTAAGAGTTCAGTACCTAACTTTGTTTGAACTGATGAACATTCTCGTAAAGTATCACTAAAATTAAAAGTTAATATGTTAATAATACAAAATAATATTTAAAAAATACAGATTACCAGACATAAAAAGATTTATTCAATCTAATTATATAATAAATATTAATAACATTTGAAAATAAAGAAATATTTAAAATTTATTTAACAAAAAATATAATATCATCAAACAACCATTTTAAATCCTGCAGAAATTAATAAACTTCTTGGACCACAAAAATTTAAAGATTAATTGGGTTTACTGGCAGTAAGGTCCACAATCCAACAAAGAAAAGCAATTTAGACAAAAGTTTATTTTAAAATAATTTTTTTTAAGCAACACACATCATTTGATCATATAAATATTATTTTAAAAAATAAAATTCATATATTGGAATGGTAAAATATCATTGGTGTATTTCTTATTAGTATGACTTTTTGATTTAAATGTAAGGCATTTTAGACATTGCTTTGTTTCTGAAACTTATCAAAATTAATTGGTGAATAAGATAATCAAGAAAAATTATTTATTAATTATAACAGCAACTGAATTGACAATTTCATTTATTTTTTATCTCCTATAATCTGACAACTTGATATAAATTTTAAGCATGAAAATGTCATGCAAAATCAGTTGTAAAAATATTTTATCTGCTTCATCTTTCAAACCCAGGAATTTTACCATGTAAAAAAATAAGAAAAGAAAAGATACCATGAAAAAAAGGTGGTCTTGGTCAAATTAGCCCTCATATGCAAAAAAAAAAAAAAGGACTGTTGAGCAATAAATAAAGCAAATTGAGAAAATTGTGGCTTCATATCAAGCTTCTATTATAGGAGCAAATGCTTATGGAAAAGGTATGAAAAGAACAAAAAGATTCTTGTGAAATTTCTCTTCTTAGTGGTCAAGTAATATCATTTGTTTGTCTAATATTAAGGATTCAATCACCCAATCTTTCATTAAGATGCCACAATTCATTCTCTTTAAAATGAAAATGTTAAAATAAATAAAGACATTTAATAAAATTTGTATTTAGAAATTTTAATAAAATCTTTATTTTAATAATGCATTCAGAAATTTAAATAAAACTTGTTTTAAATGGTGAAAATATAACTTTTCTTTTCCACTTTAAGGTAAAATTAAGATGAAAATTTATAAAGAAAGAATTTCATCACATAAATTTATGTCCTCAGTTAACATTACAATCATCATTCAGAACTTAACATGTCATTTTCTTAGCACATATTTTGAGAAAGTCTTTTGAAAGACATATCAAAGATGCTCTATTGAATTATATTTACTTTTCACTAAATATTATTTATTCAATAAATATATACTAATTAATGTATATATTTATTTTTCACTAAATATTATTTGGTTTTAGTACACTTCAGGTAATTCCTATGAAGACTAGTTTATATTTTGATTGTTTTCAGATGCAGATTCTAAATATAATTCTATTTCAATATGGTATACAAATGTAAGAGTGTAAAGTTGGATTCCTATTAATGATTGTGAAATTTAAAAAACAGATGTTTGATAATTCAATGATTTAACATAAGCAGTATATAAAAGGATCAAATTTAAAAATCAACTTTGAGTTTAAGAACTAAAATTAATTTTTTAACTAAAAAATATTTTATGTCAATGATATAATATTTTATAGTTCATATGTACCGTATTTTCCTGCATATAATTTGCAACGGCACATTATCCCCAGGACCTTTTTTCGAGTAAAAGGAAAAAAAGCGCCGCATAATCTTATAGCAATTTTTTCTGGCGTCCTCTCATCTGGATCCACCTCATTGCAAATAAACTTGAGATAAAAGCACAAGATCGATCAAAAATGATAATTTTGAGAAGATTCTTATAAAACTTAACCATATTTAGCTTCTAATAACTTTTAAAACAATGTTAGGCATATTTAAAATGCATATATATATTTGCTTGATAAATATTTAAATGAAAGAAATGGATTATTTACAAATTGCGTACCTTATACATTTTTCTTTTATACTGCACATGCTTTGTTTTTCACTTCACATTAACACGTTTGTCAACATTTTTTTCTTTTAATTTGCTTTTGCAATAGCTTTTAACTTAAAATCTGCTGTGCATTTTAAAAAATTTTGCTTCCGTATGACGATATGCAAATTTGAATATTTTCAAAACAAAACAGCTCACGTCAAGACAAATTGCGAAATGACATGAGCAAATTGCAACTGTAATATCTTTACGAGGAACTGAATTCGTTTCTGAAAGTAATTGGACAAAGCTGATTATAGCTTAAACAACTCAGGTGTGTCATGGTATCACCTGTTATTTACTTTAAGAAACATAAGCAGTATTTCTTTCAAAACTTTCCTGGTGGAAAATGTTTTTCATCAGATTATCTGTAGTGGTGTATAAAATACATAACGAAATTCAGAACTTTTTAAACACATAATCTGCAGATTATATGCAGGAAAATATGGTAATATAGATTTATTTAAAAAAATTTTGATTAAAAATATTCTAAAACGTAACTTAATGTACAATCTTTTGCAAAAAATCAAACTATCAAGAAGGATTTTTGCAATTGCCATGAAATTTGGTATGCAAAAACAGAAAACATGCTAATGATCAAAGTTTCAAGACACATGAACAGAAATTGTGATCATAGCATGCTTTTCTAGTATGCAATTTGCAAAGTATAAAACCAGTAACAGAGGCAGAAAATTCATCTTCTTTTATTGCTGCCATTGCAATTCTATAAAGAAGTGACTATAGATCCCATTATGACAATATCAAAAACCTTACAGACAACTAAACAATTTGAAACTTGATCGGATTGTAGGGTTGCTTGAAGCTGGGTGGTCACACAGAGCAATAGACTGCCACCTGTAGTTTACAGCTGCTACTGTGCAAAGATGTTGGCAGCAATGATTGCTACACGCAAATTGCTGATAAAATGAAGCTCTGAAAAATCAAGGAGCACAAATGCGACACCAGATAGGATATTTCAGCAGGCCCAAACTACCCCAATGGTATCATTGTCAACTATTCAACGAATTGCAGCCTCGTCTATACCTCTCTTGGTACGGTCCAACTGCACTCGTTTGAGGTGAGGTTACATTCACAGAAGCCTTTACGATGTTTACCTTTGACCCCACAACATCAGCAATGTTGTCTGGAGTGGTGTTCAAACTGATTATCCTGGCTGCCATCAGAATGATATAGTATATTGTTCAGCAATGAATCCTGCTTTACTCTCGAACCAGTTAACCACCATATTTGTGCATGGAGAAGACAGGGCTAGCAGTTCCAATCACTCTTTGTATCACAAAGGCCTACAGCCATAACCTCTGATGTGAGTGCATGAAACATTATTTTTTATGACAGCAGGTCATTTTTAGCTATCCTCTGTGCATTTTTAACAGCTCAATGATATGTTGATACCATCACCATCCTGCAGCCGCCTGAATTACCCTTCATGGCTTATCATTCTGATGTCAGTTTCCAGCAATATAATGCTAGGCCAAATACTGATCACATATCTCTGGGTTGTCTCTGTGCTATTGATATTCTTCCTTGGTCAGCAAGGCCATCAGACCTTTCACTAATTGAGCACATCTGAAACATGGTAGGCTGTTAAATTTGAGAAAATTTGGAGCAGCAACTGATGAATGCCTAATAGAATCTGTCATATGATGATATTAAGAACCTTTACCCTGTCTTACCTTGACAAAATCAAGCATGCATTGCCACCAGGGGAAGTTTGATCATTTACTAATTTGAATACTTAATGGTTGATTGTGAACCATGAACAGGTACTATGACCTTGATTTTTTAATAATTTTATTACTTGTGTTTGAGCTGTTATACGCAAAACGATTTACATTTACATACGATTTACATTCATCAAAAAAAAAAAAACATTTTCATTATGGTGCTTTGATTTTTTTGCAAAAGATAGTATTTAACAAGCCCTAAATTTTTGCATAATTTCCTCAGCAAACAGTATAGTGAATTTACACAAATATTACAATGAATAACAATATAATATAAAATAAAAGAGATTTTTAAAAATAACTTTAAATACAAAAAAATAAGCATACTTTACCCTAGTATAGAATTCTTTTGAAAAGAGCTGCCACTTTCCAACATAGATGCACCAAGACTTATTTGAGGAATTTTTCTCTATAAGGAAAGATATTAAATCACATTCAAAAATTTATGAAAACAGATTGATGTAAGGCAGGAATAAAATATAAAAAAAAAAAAAAAATCAAAATTTAATAACTAGAAAACGAAAGAGTTATGTAGTAAAAAAGTTATCTCTAAATTCTTTATCAAGTAAATTTGAAGTTTCAAGAAAATTTCAATAAAAAATATCAAAGTTCCTAATTATTATTTTTGTAAAATATTTAATTAATTACATTTGAAGTAAGATTTCTGAAATGAGAATATGTCAAAGGATTAGAATGATCCATTAAAAAAACAAATTAAACTTGAAATGAGAGTTAAGAAATTAAATTTGAAGTAGAAATTGAGAGCTCTTATTTATTTCTCAATTAACTGTTATATTTCATCATCTCTATGAATACAATATTATCTTTTACTAAGTTTAGAATAAGATTTCAGCAAAAAACATTGTTTACATGGTATAAAAATAATTTGAATTAAGTTCTTTAATAAAAATTACATCATTTCTTAAAAATATAAAAAATAGTTTTTAAAAAGTAGTTTCTCAGAAAATAGTTTTATAATGAAGGAAACTCATTTTTTTTTTATCTGAATTCAATAATTATGGTAAAATAATAGTAAATAAAAAGCATTATTTTTTTAAAAAAAATATATAAACTATATATTTTTTTATTTTCTTTGGTCACTTTTGGAAAAAAGGATAGCTCAATCAAGATATACAGTTTAAATTAAATTCCAAACTATGACAAATATCCACAGATAATGTAAAAATGGAATTTATTAATTATTAAGTTGAAGAAGATTGAAAATTCAAGCAAATGCTTTGTTCAATCTAAGGTTGATTCAATGATTTATACTTGAGTAAACTATTAAAAAAGATGCATAAACTTAATAACATTCTAATTCACATGAAAAAAAAAATGTATAACATATATATAAAAACAAAAAATAAAACTGCTCACCAAACGTTTTTCAATAGATGTTTCTGAACCAAAATCTATTTGGCAGGAAGTAATCTTTTTTTGAGTTGCTTGACATGATGCTTTAATAGAATCAACCCGTTTCTCAGCTATTAATAAATCATCTGTAAGAACTTCTGTTTTCTCTGCCCTAGAAAAATAAATATAAGTAATTTAGTAATTCACAAATTTCCTAGCTAATATTAGGAAATATTAATTTGCAAATTCAATCAGTATATGGCATTTCATAATTTTTATTAAATACAATTTCACAAACAAATAGTATGATTTTCCACCTTGCATAGCTATACATATTTTATTGATTTCCATCCTTCATCAAAAAGGATGCTTAGAAGGGCATAAATTTTGTCATGCTAGGGTCATCTTTTGATACACTAAAGTGAATTTTGACTAATCATCCTAAAACTAAACATTCATGCTTGAGATAAGAAGAAAGCTAACTACTTAATTGGTTTTATGGGTGGCCGAAATGCTAACTATTTGGCAAGTAAGCTTGGGCTTTAAAAAAGGGATAACAATGATAAATGACAGGGATAATTGAAAATTATATGAATAATTGTAAAGAAATGAACTATTTTATAGAAAAAAGTTTCTAATCTTCTTCTTTCTTAATCAAATACATGTTTTGACATTTCTTCATTAGTAAAAAAACACATTTACAATGAGAAAAATTACTGTTTAAAATTAAAAAGAATTTAAATTTTAATAAAATTAAATTTCTATTCTCAATTAAAAATTTAAGTACTTTTTTTATGATTGATTTTAGATGTTGCTAAATTCTCAGTATTTCATACAAAAAAAATGAAGTATATAAATAATTGCTACAATATTTACAATTCCTGATAAAAAAAAGTAATATGTTATTAAACTATTGACAATACAATTGTATGAAACTCTTGATAGCAAAACAATTGGTAATGACTGATACTAGTACTATAAAATTAATAGAGATACTATAAACACACTTAGCATTTAAAATGTATCATAGATATAACAAATCAAAATGAAGTTTCATACACTTCAAGGTGAATTTTTGTAAAGGAAATGCAAAATTGGTAAAAACAAAATTTATCATTAATCTCAGTTTTTATCATTAATTATTTCTTTTTACTATTAATAGAAAATTTTCTTATCATTTGAAAACTTAAAAAGATTTAAATTGAATTATAACTCTGGTACCTTCTTATAATACTTGACAAAAATTAAGAAATTATAAATAAATTCATCAAGGAAAATTCAACTTTTAATAGGTTTAGTAACTATTTACATTATTTAGTATTTAATAATAATTGTAGAATTAATTTTAACATTGCAATTATCTTTTTAGGACGTAAGACTTCAAATAGTACTTTTGATATCAACAGCATTTCAGGTAGGATTTTTTTCTCCATCACCTTAATACGACATTATCTAAGCAATATCATATTAATATAATTTTGAAATTAGTACGAGTAAGCTATTTCTGATATTGTTAAGAAATGCAAATTGAAACCGAATAGTGAGAAGTAAACACTATGATGAGAATGAAATGAAGCTGGACATTTTTGACGTTTCTAAATCTATAAATTTTATATATATTAAATACATCTGATATATAAAGATACGTTTATTAGTACTCTTTATTTATATCTTCCCTTGAAATCTTAGACACAGAACACAAAATGTATCACAAAGTTATTTCATAATTTATTCGTTGTGCACTTTTTGAACATGGTAATGTGCAATTTAAACAAAAGAAATTTACATAAAAATACTACACTAATGTATTTTAATTAATATAAATTAAACAAGCATATAAACAAGAAAAATATAAATCTGTGTATTACCAAATTACGAAAAATGTCATGCATTTTTATCACAATGCATAAAAAAAATTTTTTTCATACACTTAATTTCTAAAATTTAATGTTACAAACGATAATTAATACATATTATTAATTAAATTGTTCACAAAAATGTATAGAAACATACATTTGATAAAAATAAAATTTAATATTTGTAGCAATATAAATTATTCACCTCAAAAAAGTTTGATCAGCAATTTGCTTTACTCGGAGAAATTGTTTTTTCATTGTTTCTCAATTATTTATGATGAAATGAAGAAATTTTATTTTAAAAAACGATTTTTAAAATCATGCGAAATCTATAATTTAAAACATAACTGTTTAAAATTCAAAACATTTTAAATATTAATAATTCTATATTATTAATTTAATTTTCAAAAATGAATTGGTCGTTTCTTATTTAATTACATGTGTTTTATAATTTATTTATAGATATTATCTATCAGACATCATTAACGGGAAAACTTTTGTTAACAACATTAAAACAAAACAAAACAAAAATTTAAGATTGATATTGCCATCTTTTGAAATCTAAATTATTCCCTACGAGATTACTTTTTATTTCTCTTTGTTACATTTAAAGACGAATTTTAATATCCTGACAGTTACATGTTATTTGCATTTAGCACAGCATTTTTTAAGTCTGCCATTTTTTATAAATCAGACGTATATGATTATTTCTCTGACTTCAAAATATTCAGCTGTATTAACTTGATACTATTGATTACAAAAGCAATACCACTAAACTTAAAATTCATTTCGTTGCAATGCAAAATTCGTTAACTTCACTCTTTTACCTTCTCTCTCTGGGTTTTGTCAAAAATAAAAATTATTTGGTCTCAATTCTTACATAGGAGTCATGAAACAGGGTTTAGTTTGATAAGACAGAGAGTTTGTCACCAGTCAGTAATTTCTCATTTTATGAAATTATTTGTAACTTAAACTAGTTCATTAATAAAAAGTAGGATTTAATTCAAATGTCTTTTCCTCACTGTATTCACAATAATTCCTTGAAACATTTAATACTACTGTTGAGATGATTTTTAATACTGTAAACTTTATAACACAAATTAAATAATTCAAATAATATCAATCAAGATCCATCAGTCCTGCAAATGATAGCTTAAAATCAGAGAAATACAAAATATTTTAGAATAATTATCTAAAATTGTGCAAGAAACTAATTTATGGGATGAAAGTTCTATAGTAAGAGAATAAAACGCAAGACTAAAAAAATATGATCAATGAAAGAGTTCAGAAACCATGAATCGTAATTGGTAAGAGACATGCAGCATATGTTATAAGGAATCAGTTTCTGGTACTTTAATCAAATCAATTGTTTGAACTTGTTATTAACATCCTTCTACTGTAATAACTGCTTAAGGATTAAATCTTCTTTTTCTTGAAGGAATAAGTAAAATTCCTTTCCAGACTGACATACAGTCATTGTAATTCTCTTATATCTGTAACACAGAATTCCTTTTTTACACTAAGTAAAATATAATGCTTGTTATTAAAATTGCTCTAACATCAAGAAAAGCAAATGAGAAGAGATTTTATTGGACATAAACATACAGTATGACATGAGGACAAAATTATTAAATTTGCAACCAGTTTGACGATTATAGGGGTGAAAAATTAGTAGAAACAATTACTCCCTGGCAACTAAAACGACCTTTATTCGGTTGGGTATGAAGTCGAACTGCATTTTGATGTTTCAAAAGGACAACTCACTTCAACCTACAATTCACTTCAAGCTGCTTCAAGTCTACTCTCCACATAATCAATTGTAGTAACTGAAGAGAAGAGGAAGAATAAGGCCAGTCTAGAGCGACTCGATGTTTCTAACTATTGAAATGTTCAGAGTCTGTAAGTCAGAACAATCAAATACATTCTATGTCAAGAGTGGTCAGGATATGTTATGCAACATGTGTTCTTGCACAATCTTGTTGAAAGATGTCGTTCCACAAGCTTCAAAGGTAGGGCACGAGTACTAACCGTTAAAAGTCGGAGTTCTACCGAATACCGTTCAAATTTTTGTGGACAAGAACTACATATGGGCATATTATTGATGAGAGAAATATCGTCGGTAAGAATTAGAGATGGCTGCAGATATTAACATACTATGTGAAATATGAAGAAGATATTGAATGCACCAGCCGACAAGCTTTTTTCTAGGAGCTTCTGTAAGTGTACATGGCCATCAAAATGTTAAACGCAATATCAGAACTTTCCAAAAATGGTACTTTGAGCCACTCTTATTTGTCGTTAGAATCACTAATATCGCAGTCTGTCTCCAAAGGTGATGATCCAAAGGAGAGCCAAAGGAGATGAAGTAATGGTCTCCATGCTAGAAGTTGATAATTCCAAATGTCGTCTCTTTGTACAAGCGAATACTGAAAGTGTTTCAAAAAAGCCTATTTTTTGCCCGATAGTTCGTGATGTAATTGTGTGGTTTTAAAAAGCAGACCCCAAAATATTTCTGGCCTCTCTTTTGCCGATCAAGGGAGGGCATTGAGATGATGATTGTCATTCTGTCTGCCCCTCAGCAAACGATCAATTTCCTAATTACATAATATAGATTGCATTTCAATCAATATCTCGGAAAGATAATTCACACCTTTGACAAGCAATGATCCAGCCTCTTTAAGTTCCGATATTTGCTGGTGGTATTTCAGGGCATAATACAAGAGCCTAAGAAAACTCAGATTTTTATAAAGGGATTTTTGAGCGAGGAATCCACTACACAAAATTTTATGCTGCGTTTTTGACATTATTTGTCTCTTCTGCGTTGTCTTAATAGACTAAAATGCTAATAATTTGCATAAGATAAACTCTTCTTCTTTTCATGTGATCTCGAAGTTTGTAGCATTCCTACTTGATTCTGCAATGTTAATGGCCAGCAGAAAACATTCTACAATGTTCTTCATTCAAGGAATGTTTAATAAGATGACATTCAAGACATTTGTATCACTTGGACTATATTAATAAATTTTTTCAGAATAGTATTTTGCATTTTTTCTAGATTAACGATAGAATTTGAATTCCGAAACTTATTAGTGACTCACCAAAATTGACTGTTATTTTTGTTAAATTATTTCATTAATATCACACCACATTTTGTACACATTTTTATGATACAGTTAAAATAAATGAAACATGAATAATAAAGAAATGCATAATAATAGCTATAAATTAATAAGTAAAAAGTTAATTTCTGAATTGTTAATTTATTTATTATAAATAATTAATAACGATAGAACAAAACAAACGATAACAAAATAGAGATAATGATAGAAATGCATTAATCATTTTATTAAATACAAACTAGATACTTTTTACTTTATTTCTTTGAATTTTGCATCTTTAAAATTTAATTTTTGGCGAAACTTGTCCTTTTTGGATCTTTCGACACAAAATCCAACCACCAACTTACTTTATTTCTGGTTTTGGAAATAAATAAAAAACTAAAACAAATTGTCATTCTTCTACTATGAAAATATTAGTATTTAAATAAATATAAAAAGCAATTATCTGCATTCATATCCATAAAAGTATCTTTCCTGTTCTTTTATTTCTTAAGTTGTTTCTTAAAATTTTAATTATATATTTTTAAAATATTGTTAATTTAACAATTGCAATTAGTTTTGAAAATAGGAATTAATTTTTCTCAGTATTATTTTTTTTTAGAAATTTAATACGTAGTTAAATTTTTCATTATTATTATCACGAAGAACAAACTTTCTTATTAGTCTGATGTTTAATAGAATCTATTATAAGAAAATACAATTTTTTTTAACTATAGAAATAATTTTGATGGTATATTTTAACAATAAAATAAAAATAAGTTATCTTATTTGAAAGAAGTATTCATCAAAAACCGAAAATATTACAAAAAAAAAAAAAAAAAAAAAAAAAAAAAAAAAAAAAAAAGTTGCACTTCCTGATACTTATAAACGGCGCGAGAGTTGCACTAGAATATTGGCATTCAGTATGTATGAAATATCTGAAACAACAGCTGATGCTTAGCAAGAAGTATTTCTCAACAGTTAAATGCCTTCGAATACAAAATAAAAAATATGTCTGCTTGCCTGTTCTTAAATGGTAAAATGAGACGTATACTACTAGAGTTTTAACAATAATAGGTGTCTATAAAATCAATGGACACTACTACTGATGTACAAAAAGGAGTATTCATGAATGGCAAAAATTTGATAGATTTAAAGAAGCTGTAATTGTTTGCTTGGATATTTATGAAAAGCAGGACGAAATTTGCACGAGGATATTGATAACTTGTGTATATGAAATCTCAGAACAACTGCTGCTGATGTACACAGAAAGAAGTATTTATCAACCGCCAAACATCATAAGTTATAAGAACACTGCAACATAACATCAGTGTAATTTACACAAGGATATCACTAGTGGAAATGAAGAATAACATAATTTAAGCCAATAAAATGTGATTTCTGCTTTATCTATATTGAATTTTTCGAATATTTAAAACAAAATAGAATTAGGTGCAGTTTTTTGTTCTATAAAAATTAAATTATTTTTAAAATTTATTAGCTTGATTATTTTTTGCATAAATGATTTGACAAATAACATTAAATTATAATTAAGTATTATATAACATAGTCTTTCTGAAAAGATATGATTCATACAAAAAAGTTTATTTTCTTATAATACAGATACATATAGATTTGTTTATATTATCATTATTTTTTAATTAGGAACAGTTAAATGTTTTTGATATTTTATTGAAAATAGGTATATCATATGGAATGGAATTTATTATTATTATTATTATTATTATCAAAAAAAAAAAAAAATTAAGATAGACGTAAGCATTTTATCAATTTTCCAAATATTGATTTCTAAATTTTTTTCAAAAAATGTTTGTAATGATAATGTTTACCACCAGATGACGCTTGATGAAAAGAAACATTTAATAAACGCAAAAGAGAGATAAAGATTAAGATTCTTTAATTTTAATTTTTCTTATTCTCTTTGATTGTTTTTATATTCCTTAGAGTCTACTTATGCCTAGAACTTTAGACTTTAACGTTATAATTGTTTTTTAAATTCGAATTTTATCAACAACGATTAATACGTTTTCGAAACGACTATCGCATAGTAAAAAAATTTTTTTAGTTATTTTCTTTTACATTCTTCTTCTTACTTATATATGCTAAATTTTCTACTTAATTTTTTAATTATTTTTCAAATGTAACTGAAAGATAAGAACTTATGTCATTAATTCAATACGTGGTGATTTTCATTCAGATCTGGTATGGGTGTTTATAGTTGAGTTCGGAAACCTTTACAATATAAATGATAAAATGTGTCAATAATTAGGTCTAAAACTTTTTTCAAGAATAATCCTGATAGTTCCATTATTATTTTATGAAATAATTCATTTAAAACAAGCAATTTATTGGTCTAGATAAATAAAAGTCATAGAAGAGTATAGTAATATATGATATCATACATTGCCGCCAACCTTGTGGTTACCATGCCATCCTGCGGATAGGAAGGTCCTGGGTTCGAATCCCGGTTCGGGCTGAGGGAAGAACTTTCCCTCTCTCTCCTATCTTTTCCTTGAATGAATGGAGTTGCCTACCCTATAAATGGATGCCTATGACATGTGTGTAGTGAGGAAGTTGGACTCCACACCAAGCTATGGTTCAGTTAAAAAAGTAGACTGAACTTTAAGGAAAAAAAAAAATATACATTGCACAATATTTGATAATATCCTTTATGTGATGCACGTAGTCAGATATTTTACAGAATTTCTATTTCAAACAAAATATTATCAAGGAAAAATGTGTATACATGTGAAATTTCAACCGTGTGTATACAAATGAATATACAAAATGTGTATACAAATGAAATTTCTTATTTATTTCTGTTAAAAAGCAATGAAAAACTTACTATGAATGTTTCACAGCAAAACTTAGATTTCGGAACTATAAAAAAATATATGAAATTGTATTCTTGTCTACAGAAGATTAAAAAAAAAAAAAAAAAAAAAATTAAACTGATATTTTCTCGCCATTAAGTTATCATAGTTCGTTCCCACTTTTTTAAAAGTTTCTAGCAAGAAAAATATGGTTTGCAAGGAACAGAGCATAGTATGAAAGTTTGAACTCAAGTATGACTATAATAAACTCATATATAATGAACTGTAATATTCAAGTTTTGCTCTGAAATTTTGACATGTGAAACTTTGTTACCTCAGGCACGAATCGCCTGATGGAGCTTTACGGAAGTTTCACTCACAGAAAAGAATGAAAAAAAGTAAATGACCAAAAACTCTTGCCGGACTGCTTTGTCTAGTATAGCATTTTGGAAAAATAGGTCACCTGTGTGATTGCTTTAGCTGTGGCACAGGACATTTATCTGGCGTGCTTATCTCAGTTGTAGCTTACTAAATAAGTACTTTAAGGGAACAGTCCACGAGTGGGGTAAATGGGTTCATAAGAACTGACGTTCATAATAACTGATATGCCGATCAAGAATCGATACTCAGTATTTTTCATGATTTGTGTCCCTATACACATGATCATCACCTGCCATCATTCCATTAACTCTTATCACCGGTAGTATACTTTCAGTGCAAAGCTGACAGTAGAATTCGTAGCTCTCTGACCTTCGGTTCTACTTTGGAATGGATATTCACAGTAATTCAAAGTTCACGTGAAACAGTAGGCCCCGATTTAATGAGCCTTCCCTTGCAAAATGTGACCGTTGAGTGGCAAACAAACCAAACCAAATCACATGCTCTTATTAATTGACACATAAAAAGAGAGTAATTCGCGAGTTGGTCTTTCATAAAAATTGCAGGAGAATCACAATAGCTTTGCAGCATTTTCTGGACTGACGAAACGCATTTTTCATGGCATAGGCCAATCAGTACTCATAATTGTAGCATCTGAGTCAAGAAGAATCCGCATGAATTCACTGAAGATTCACTACATTCTTAATCCGTGGCAGTTTGGTGTGGTGTCACTACGTCTATAATCGAAGTACCTTTTTTCTATAAAGTATCCTGTGCAAAAGTAGGTTAGAAGACATGTTCAGTTAATGCAAATTGTTACTTAAAAAAAGAAGCAAATAAGAAGTGATACAGGGCTTATTGAAATGTAATCTCTTTCACACAGTAACAGTCATACAGAATAGGGCACCTCCTCATACTGCATTCTCTGTGGAGTAGTTTATAATAAGCACATTTGGAGACTAATGACTAATCAGTCGATACTGTAAAAAATAAATGGCTTCGATAAATGTAGCTTCTACTAAATGTAGCTTAACTTTTGCATATGCGAGTTTGTGATTATTTTCTTATGTAACTTCCGTGCAGAACGCAGAACTTCAACATTTATTTGCCGTTGTTCAACAGTGGATAGGATCAAATATAGAGCCCTGAAAGCGTTGTTCTAACATAAAGAAGAGTTGAGCTTAGTAGACAATGTAAGAATTAGGTTAAGTTAGGTCGTGAAAGTGAATTTCTAGCTGTCCATTTTTGCCAAAAGCAACCGCCAAAAAACAACCACTTTGTCATTTTGAGCCATGATCGTGATGGATCGAATTCTTGATATGGTGCCATTTCTTGCAACAGCATTAAAGAAAAATGGGACTTTATGCAAGTTTCATCTTTTGTAATTTTTGAAAGACTGAGGGTCTTCCTCGAGATCTGGCATCTAGCATGCTACCTTCCGATACAGAAAAGATACCATCAGGCTAACGCAGCACCATAAAGGATAAAGTTTTTATAAACAAATAAATGCTCAAAATATTTCTATTGCTGAGGAATGTGCGTAAAGATATACAGAATATCGTGTGAAATATGTAAAACAATACCGAAAAAGGAATTAAAATGAACGACCAGAAATGAAAACACTTTCTCCTGTAACCGAATAAAAATTTCCCAGAAAGAACTTCACAATAATTCGAATGTGACGGTTAGTTAGATGTTTTGATATTAATGTTTGGGCGGGAAAATGTTTCACTATTTCAATACGATTTTCTCATTTTTTTTTTTTTTTTTTTTTCGAAGGAGAAAGCCTGATCAGAATTTGAATGAATGTTACAGCGATTTTATAATCTCACATTTTGTGATCAAAGTTTCAAATTTATGCGCATAAATTTCTTTTTTTCTATAATAAATAGCTTTCAATTTCTCGACTGGATTTAATGCATCGTTTGCACAGAACTAAGCTTTGACCTTTTCTCAGAATTCTCATAACTCGCGACCAACGCACCGTAACACCGCACGGCGAGGCTGATGACAATATTTCGCCTTTGAGATCAAGGTAACCGATAACAGACGCTGGTGAAATAAGAACTGTGTCCAAACGGATATTTCGTTTTGTAACAGCCCGTAGCAGTTTCCGTAATGAAGAAATAACTTCATCTTTTAAAGACATAAATACGACTTTAATATCGAAAAATAAACTATTGCAACGGAATCAAATTGGATATAGCAAGTCACGTAAGGTTGTTTATTCATGTTTTGTTCTATACATAAATGCAGATTTTTTTAAGCATTAACTACAAAAAATTTATATTCATTTGAATTGTCAACTTAAGCAAAAATACAAATCATATACACTTACATTGGCATAGCAACCGCTAAAACACATTGTTAAAAGCCTCCAATATTTAAAAACCCTTAAGCTTGCAATTGTATAATTTATATTATATATATATAATCAAAATTTGAATACATTAATTATTTAAATTATTCAAGTTCTATAGTTTCCATACATGAGCTAGGTTGGTAAGTAGGTTACTGTAATGCATTTTTATCATTTTTTTTAATATGATGGCAAATTCAAGCAGGACTCACAGCTTGAAATAAATTACAAATTACACTGAGCATCTGCAACTAGAGTAATAGTTAAAACTATGAACAGTTAAATAAAAGGCTGTGTTTGGTTAGGTTAGGTTAGGTTATAGTTATACATTTCAGGCTGTCTGTTTCTATCAAACAAAACTGTTAACTCGTTTCATCATTTTTAACTATCCTTATATGATGAAGTTGATTGATTACTTTCCATTTAATGTATTATAAAAATGTATTTGGGATAAACAAATGAAATTAAACTTATCAGTTACTTTTATTATTTATCAGGCTTTAGATATTCTTCATAAATAAGTATCGAATACAAGTTAATTTTTAAGAATTAGGAATATGATAAGCACACTAATTTGACACATTTTGATGCTTAATAAATTATGAAATAATGATGATATAAACAAACCTATAGTTTTGTTTAAGTCATCATTATTTCATTACATCCCACAAAATGCATGAGATATTATGATTTGAATATCTCACGCATTTTTAAGATGTAAAAAATGTACAAAATATTTTGTGCATAAATATTATCTGTAAACATCATTTATTAGGGAAAATTACTGTATTTTTGTAAATATCATTAAGAGAAAATTTTCTTTTCAATTTGAATTATCATTTTGACGTATTGGTTCTTATTTATTGGATATCCAAATCATCTGATAAAACATATTTTTTGCTGATTTGTTAAACATTATTTAAAGAAAATAATAATAAAGACATTATTTATAGAAAACAAATATCGAACATTAATGATCTAAGGCAGGGATGGGCAAACTAAGGCCCGCGGGCTAACTCCGTCCCGCCGGAAGGTTCTATCCGGCCCGCGGAGAGAATTTTAATTTGCTGGTCAGAGGCAAATTAAAAGAAATATTCATATATTAAATATCCATCTCCTTTTCTGCTTTGTTTAAATATTATAATTTTTCTTCCTTTTTTTTCAAAGAGCTGGTAATCTATTTACATTTCTCTATTTTTGTTCTACAAAACATAAATCGAAGGAAATAGCAAACACAGGCAGTCTTCAATCGGTAAAGTATTAAAAGCGGAAATTATTTGTTAGTCATAGCTGTAGATTGGCGCCAATAAGCGTTATCTTTTTCTTGTGGAGCAGACATATGGGAATTCAATATAGTTGAATTAGACATCACATGTGGAAGATCGCGCATTTTAAGCTCCATCTAGCGGCTTTTTCTTTTGGCGCGAGTTCTAATATTATTGACTGCGTGTTGAAAGATTGTGGACATATAGCGTCTTTGTGAATATAGTGGTGAAATTATTAAAAGTATAGCGTAGCTAGTGCTTGTTTACGTTATTCGTAAAATATTTCGATCCCAAAATGGCTTCTAAAAAACGTAAAGTTGATTCAGAGTGCCGCGCTTTTAATGATGAATGGATATTGAAATATTTTTTTTCAGTTGTAAAAGAAACATTGCAGATAAGTGTGTCTTATCTGCAATGAAGCTGTAGCAGTCTTCAAAGAGTATAACATTTCCCGTGTCATTTCACATCTAAGCATAAGAATTCCAATTACGAAGCAATGTCCGAATATGGGGGGGGGGGAAAGTGCAGAAAGTTTTTGTAAAAAATTATCAGGCCGGCAAAATTTTTTCAAGGAGATAAACAATATTCAAGAAGCAGCTACACATGCAAGTTACAGTGTAGCATACAATATTGCTAAAAATAATAAAGCTCTCAGTGATGGAGTTTCAATGATAAAGCTCTCAGAGTTCGTTAAACAATGCATGCTCCATGTTTGTGATGTTTTATGTCCAGACAAGAAAAATAATTTTGAGACTGTAAGCTTATCTTGAAAAAAGGCGACTTCAAGAATGGAAGCCATCGATAAAAATTTGGCATCACAATTAGAGTCAAAGATTGGCCAGTTTAAATTTTGTTCCATAGCTATGGATGAAAGCACTGATATAAATGATACTGTTCAATTAATATTATTTACAAGATGTGTTGAGGAGAACTTTGAAATTATTGAGGAATTGGCGAGCATGCGTTCTTTAAAGGGAACTACAACGGGATGATATTTTTCGTGAATTTCAGGAAGGGCTTTTAACTTTGAAAGTGCCTATAACAAATATATGTAATATTACGACCGATGGAGCACCAAATATGAAAGGAAAAAAATCTGGATTTCTTGGATTCTTTAATCAAAACTATCCCGGGAACAATGTTTTTCTACATTGTGTTATACATCAAGATGATCTGTGTAAATCTGCATTGAATATGAAACCCGTGCTTAGTACAGTCTTGAAGCTTGTAAATACTATTCGATCTCGTGGGCTTACTCACAGGCAATTTCGAGATTTTCTTCAGTCAGTGCAATCTGAATACTCTGATGCACTGTATTACACGAAAGTAAGATGGCTTAGTGCAGGATGTATTTTCGAGCGAGTTTGACAGCTGAAAGACGACATTGTGTCTTTCTTCTATGAGAAACAGTGTTCTGCGGAGTGCGAAATGTTAGAAGATACAAAATAGCTCTCAGACTTTGCATTTTTCACAGATCTTCTTTGTCATATGAACAACTTGAATGTCAAGATGCAAGGGAAAAATCAATTTATCGACGCTATTTGGTCACATCTCAAAGCTTTTAAACTAAAACTAAGTATGTTTGCTGGGCAGCTAGGTAAGAACGACGTATCTCATTTCCCGAGGTTAAATTCAATATCCTCAGTAAATGAAGAGAACCTTAAGAATTATGAAGAAAGCTTGAAAAAACTGCATTTTGAGTTTGAAAGCTGATTTCAAGATTTTAGTGCCATTCAAACAGAATTGGATATTTTTACTATGCCATTCAACGTAAATTGTGAAGCAGTGAGGTCAGATTTGCAGCTTGAATTAATTGAGTTGCAATCTAACAATCATCTCAAGCAATTGTTTCTAAATATGTCAAAGTTAGAGTTTTACAAATCATTATCGAAAGTATGTTTCCTAAATTTAATATCTCATACACAAAAAATCAGTCCTATGTTTGCTTCATCTTATATATGTGAACAAGTATAATGAACTATGAACCTTAGAAAGAATTATTTCAGAAGTAGACTGACAGATGAGCATTTAGCCTCGTTCCTTAGAATCAGTACATCTCACTTCGAACCTCAATATAAGGAACTTTTAAAAATGAAATCGCAATTTCATTCATCTCATTAATATATTAAATTGTAATACTTGTATATTGTTTTTAAAATTTTAGAAAAATTCATTTTTGCCCGCCAAACTTTATTTTTTTGATTTTTGGCCCGCGATCGAAAAAGTTTGCCCATCCCTGGTCTAAGGACTAGGGCTATAATAGATGCTTCTTGTTACGGATGCTTGGATGTCAGCATGATTCCTATACCTAGAATGAAATAAATAATCATCTCTATATTCTTCAGCAATAAAATATGTATTTGTAGAAATTCTCTGTCTAGACTCAGATCTTATATATATGCTGGCCTGCAAAAGTTAAGAAACAATCGGGGTTTTTTTTTTTTCTCCGCCTAGTTTGCAAATCAGTGAATGTAGAAACATCAAATTTAGATGACCTATGCACAAAACAGGTATCTATTGATTGCAATATAGAAGTTTACATAAGAAAAACCCATAAATAGTTTTAAAAAAAGAGAGAGATATAGAGAGAGAGCAATCTAGCTGATCTTTATTGTTCATTTTTTGGAAAAATTAATAATCACAGTTTTGTATGATAAAGTCTAAAAGAAACATAACAAAATTGAGTTTTAAATTGCGGGATATACCCAAGTCTAGATAGAATGCATTGGTGGTATAGATTTTCCATGCTGTCAATTAAGTTGTCTGTTACCGAAGGGAAATGAAGACCAGATACAAAGTAAACTGTTTTTCAGCTTCCCTACAGACTTTGAAGGAGGACTTAAACCAGCAACCAGTCTACTAAGATAGTTTCCCAGGTGCTCTATGGGATTCAGCTCTGGAAATCGAGCTGGCCATTCCATACGTTCCAAATCAAGACCTTCAAGATTTTCCTCAACAACTGCAGCTCGATGAGGTCATGTGTTATCATCCATCAGAATGAAATCATTGCCAATTGCACTGAGTTAGGGGTGGATATCTCATCCCGATACCTCACACCAATCACAGTTCCCTTTCTGGAACATATGCAAATCATTGTAATCACTTAGCAAGATGAACTTTATTGACATATTTGAGAATAAATTAAATGAAATATTGTTCACATCGTAACGAATAAATTTCTTTATGAATACAAAGATTAAAATTCTCACGGAATAAGGATTAGATATTAGAAAAACAGAGAATGAAATTTATATTTTATATAATGAAGAAACTTTCCAAAAAAAGATAAAATTATCCTGAATGAATTTATATTTACATTGCCCTAAATCAATTTCGTGAAAAATGCAGATGACAATTTTTTTTTTTTAATTTTGTAGTTGATAAGTTACATACAGTTGAGAAAATAAAATTTATTCAGTTAATAATAAATAATGTTACAAAATTCAGATTAAATTATCGTGGGTAAACTTTTGAAAACTGAAAAGATAAAATTTACTCAAAGAGTAACAAAAATTGCATAGGAGGCAGATAAGATAAAAATTTAATTAAGCTGTAACAAATAATTACACAAACTATAGAAGATTGAATTAATTTACATAATAATGAATGAGTTTTATGAAAATTGAAAAAAAGTGTAATTTAATCAAACAATAGATAATAATGACATAAAATGCATAGGATAAAATTTATTCTTATTGCAGTGAATAAATTTTAATAAAAATGAGAATTTCATATTTATTCAAATATTAAGGGAAAGTTATATAAGTAGAAAGGGTAAAGTTTGCCCACGTACTCATAGTTTTAGTCAGAATGTAAAATATATTTAAAATTGACAATAAAATTTTCAGTTATTTTCATACGAAAATATATATACTGAAAATTAATTATGGCTAAATAATAATTTATATATAAAGCAGGAAATTTATTATGATGTTGAACAGAATTGAAAATACTAATGCTCATAAAAAAATGTTTCTGGCTTAAATAACAGCAAGCACGGTACACTCTCACATTCAAGTTGCAACATATTATATGTTAGAACATATTATCAAAAAAAAAAAAAAAAATGCTGAACTAAAAAAATGGTAATGAAAAAAAATCATGAAAAATGATTCAGAAACTATCGAATGTATTCTTTTCACAGTGGAATATTTGCACGCATGAGGTCTTAATATCAATCCGGGAATTTTCGATGACAAAAATTGTAGACATTTACATCCATCTAAACAGAATGGTCGGCATCTAATTCTTCTCTTAAGCAATTTTTTGTAACGAATATTTCATTTTTTGTAACATAATTTAGCTAACGGCATTCATTCATTGGAACTTAATTATCATAATTCTCTCCAACTTAAATAAAAAAAAAAAAAAAACAATTTGAAATAAAAATTGAAAATATAATGTTTGCTTTTCTGGATGTTAAATAGTTCCTTAGAACACATTCATTGTTCCCGATATAATAACCGGAACTTCATGTGAAGCTAACGGCAATGGATTCTAAAGAAACACTTTTTTTTTTTTTTTTCCAAAATGGAATTATAACTGTTTGACCTATTTACAGTTATTTTATAAATAAAAAATATCTAAAACCATGCAATGATTTGAGTTCTTTCGAGAAATGAATTACAGGAAACTGAGAATAGCAATCATATGAAATCAGTGTAAACACCAAAGCGAACTTTTTAGAAGTTAATTCAGTAAAAATAAAATTAATAGGAGTGTAAATATAAAATAATGAATTAAAATCTTCTATAAATCAATGCGCTGGAAATATATTTTGATATTTTTGAAAATAGGAATTAAACTTCATAAGAAACACACAAACATAGTTTCTTTTTTCAGATGTTTTTTTTTTTTTTTTTTTTTTTTCAATTAATCTTTGGGAAATATTTTTTAATTTTATAAGTTAATTGCAAAATAATTTAATTCTTGCAGTCCTAAATATTTTATTATAATACATGAATTCAAACATAATTTAACTAAATATTTTTGAATTTACAAATTGGAATTTGGCACTCTAAATTTACATAATAAGTAATTCAATAAAAAAATATCTGAACTTACCTGTTTTCTTAAAATTTCATTACTGAATATAAATTTTCATCTTAAAATTACAAAAAATATTAATTATTAATAAAAAAACAATAAAATTAAAACAAAAGAATACTAATTCTATAATTAGAACGAAAGGTAATAATAGTTAAAGCAAAAAATATGAATTTATTTTTAGAAAATATTTAATACATTATGCAATGTATTTTATTTAAAAAAAAGAGTTTAGGTTATTTGAAATTGATTTGGCTTTTTAAATAGAGAAATTTAATAATCAGTACGGTACAATTAAACAATAATAGACTCTAATTGTTTAGTTACAGTTGAAACAGTTACAGTTAAAGCTAACTTTGTATATAGGACAATTTTTTGCACATAAAGAATCAGAAAGTTTTATAGATTTCAATATAACCAGTTTATATTCTCCCTTCATTTACTTTTTAATTTAAAATCAAGATTTTTTTTTTAATCTGAAGTATTTAAAAATTACATTCATTTGAGCTACTAATTTTTACTTTTTACTTATCATTTATTATTTTAAAAATTCTTTCCAGGAATATAGTCACACCATTTCACACATTTGAATTACATTTTTTTTGACTTATAATATATTTTTATAATATATTTTTAATTAATTAAAGATACAAACATTTCTTTCAGCTGAAGATGTTAGAAAATTTCATGGAAATTATAAATTTTTTTATTCTTAAATGCATGTATTTTTTTTTTTTTAAAAATTGGAAAACAACTGAAGCAACCAAATATTTAAATATATTTGTATAAACTATCATTTTTTTTATTTTTCACTTTACTTTTTTATTTTATGTTTTAACTTTGTGAATCAAACATTTCTTTCTACAGAATTAATCAAAAATTTCATAGATTTGCTTTTTCATTTTATATATAATAATAAATAGATTTCAATATTTACACTTTTACTTAAAGAAGTAAAAGCTTCTTTCAACTAAAATAATCAGGAATTTTAAATTCGTTTTATTTTTATCTTTTATCTTAAGTTATTGTTTTTATTTTAAAAAATTTCCTTCCATACTGAAATATTCAAAAACTTTTATAGACTTTGAAATCATTATATTTCACTTTTGGAACTGCTAATGGTATTGTAAGGTAATTATCATCCTCTGTCAAATAATTTGGTACAATATTTTGCAAAAAGTTTATCTCATTCAGTAAGTTATCAGGGAGGAAACCAAGAAAACACATATGCAGTATTCAATATCTGAAATTGACATTCCATTCCAAAGAGAGCTATTTTAACACAATGGGTCACGGTAATCCTACAATATTCCATTACTGATACGCGAATTAGAAATCTAATAGAGGATTTCTAGGAATATATATATCATAAATGAAATTCACATATTACTGCTTCCCTGCAGTGAGCAAAAGCCTACTGTGAAACTCTAAAAAAAGGTTAGAGTATTGAAAGGGCTAGAAATAGACATTACTCTTTCTCTGTAAAATGTTACATGTTCTAAAATACAGGGTCCATCGCTTCTTATCATCGTTTTGCTCTGTAATAAATGTTAAACATAATAATCTTACACGATAAAAATTTCGAATTAGTATATAAATGTGAAAGCATTTTTAAGACAAAATAATAAAAGCAGAATATTAATCGGGTTGATTTTCTTTTATTCTATGCTTTTTAAATTTAAATATCTATTATATTTTTTAATCGTATAACTTTAACTGCGTTATTAAGAATAAATTTTCTGTAGACAAATTGTTCCCAAGGAATTTTTATTGCTTATAAATCCTCTCTACGTAAAGATCATACGTGGAACTAAATATCGAACTTTTTCTTTCCCAAACTTCTGACGTCTTTCCCCATGGCTTCAAAAATGTTTGAGAGATACAAGTTTGCCATATTCCCCCAATATGAATAGTAAAATCACCTGTTGACTAAAAGTGCCGCGAAGTTATATTCTTCGTCAACTATTCACACATCCGGTTAGAAATTGGTCAAATATTTGTCATCACGTGATCTTCACGCATTCAGCATGCTCAGTGAACACATTGTATATCTCGTTATGGTGATTGAATGAATGGATATTTTTTTTCCTACAGTTCAACAATTCATGGGTTCGCTTCTCACCTCGGCCTTGATAGCCTGTAAAATATTCAGGTAAATCTCCTATGGGAAAATTTACCATGAATCACTTGTTTTCCTTTTTTATAACAAAGCATTTCAAGGAACATTGATTAAAATGTTACAACATTCATATAACGATATGTTAATTATTAACAATGATTTGATAATTTTAATTAAAAGTAAATTTTAAAAAACTTTTTTGGATTTTTCTTATAATACTGATTTAAGAATAAAAATACATTGTTTAGTTTAATAAAATAGTTTGTGATACATGCAATTTTGTTTAGTGTATATTATATGATTACGTTATGTTCCAAACGCAATAATATACTATATTATATATAATATAAATATATAGAAATAATATACTATATTATTGCTATATATTTATATTATTTATATTTATTAAAATATATATATGTATAATATAAAGCAGTAAATAAAATGTATAGAAAATAGAAAGCAAATACAATATCTACCAACAAATGCTATAGCCAACAATCAAACCAGCGCAAGAATGACGATATAAATTAAGTAAGATGTAATTAGAAGATCAAGATAAAACAAAGAAGAAACTATGCAATTTAATACCAATAAGACAAAATCAAGAAAAATGTAATATTAGTTTGGGGAAAAAGAAATCCATTATTTTTACGTGAACTTTATGTAACTTCTTTTGGATTCACTTTGTAAAAAGGTTTAAAACAGCTTTCATGTAGATTTTTAGGTCTTGCGCGTTACGACTGCTGACATGCGGTTAACTTCGATCATTTTTCATATTTTACAGACATTTTCAACGATGCTGTATCCACATGCGAGGTGCATCTCTAACATCAAATATACGCGAACGGAATCGACGAATCAAAAATTGTACGTAACTGGTTGTTACAGTCTTCTATAGGACGATAAACACCTTTCACAATTTTAGCCACCCGGCTATCTTTTTCGCCGTTACAAGAGAAAAACGAAAATGTATCGAATTTTCTGTTTGTTGTCTTCCATTTTTGAAACCTTGTACTCGTAACTGAATTAATCAAACAAAAAACCGCAAGAGGATATTTTAGTGTCAAATGTCACCTTTCCAACGAGCATAAATCTGAACTTGTTTGATAGATGCCTCACGAGATATCGATCACTACAGACGTCTACCGAAAAAATAATGGATTACTTTTTCCCCAACCTAATATATATAATATATAAAGCAGTAAATAAAATGTATAGAAAATAGAAAGCAAATACAATGTCTACCAACAAATGTTATAGCCAGCAATCAAACCAACGCAAAAGCAGCTATTGAGAGAAATGCCGATATAAATTAAGTAAGATGTAATTAGAAGATCAAGATAAAACAAAGAAGAAACTATAAAATTTAATACCAATAAGACAAAATCAAGAAAAATGTAATATAATATAAATATAAATATGGAAAAAGTACAGGGAGCACGTCTTCATCAGGAGGGAGATGGTAAACTTATTCGCATAGCATCCAGAACAAACTTCTGTTTTCAAAATAATTGTCATATTTAAGAAAAAGAAATACAGTTTACAGAAAATAGTATTAACTATTACTTATGAATCCAAACTGTAACAGGAAATATAGTGTTAGTTAATGCAAATGCGAAAAAAATGCCATTGTAAAATTTTAATTTTTCATTGTAAGCTCTCTAAGTGTATGATTTTTGTTAAAAGTAATTTTGAATCTATTGTGTTCTCACTGAATCTGGTAGCAACATGGATGAAGGGAAGAATGTTTTACGATTCAAAGAATAAGCCTTTCCTCATGACAAAGCAAATACTTCTATTGTAAAAAATTTGAATGTTTTTGCATTGATTATGGCAGCACATGTGCCTGATGCTCCTAAATTACCAGTGGAACAATAAAGCTCCTTCCCTTTAGCCTTAGGTATTACTTGTTCAAAGGGAAAGCTCCGAACAAAAGAATGTAATATTCGTTTTAAAATAGACATAATGCCATTAAAGACATTTGTAATTTTAAAATGTTTGCGTATTGTTATTTCTGGATTTATAAACATACTCAAAACACTGGCGACTGATTTATGTCGAATTATAGAAATAGGAAATTCGTTGATATATGAAAAATTATACAAGGTGTTTATAGAATGAATAGCATATTTTGATGTTCAATAATGCATAAAAAATTAAACCAAGTGTTAAATGGATTTAAAAGCTTTTATAGCCTTTGTCAATATAGTACCGCATTTACTAACGCACAGAGAATATAAAGATCGTATTTGATTTCTCGCCAGGTACTGGGAAATATATCAGCTATTGTGGTTATAATTTTGATCTTAAAGTTATCAGCGTTTGACATTTATCTTTTGTAAGCGAAATATCATTTACGGAGTATCAATTTTTAAAAAAATGAAAAAATTTTGTTTTCTTATCAGATGATTTGAGGCTTTAGATATGGGGCCCAATCTATGTTTACATGAAATGATTAATGCAGACAATAAAAATATTATATTCAAATTTTAAAAAAAGGAATTGTCTACTATAACACTTGAACATTACATTTTTTAAAAAAAAAAACAATTATTTAAATGTGAAAATTAAATCATCTATAGTAACATAGTGTTAAAAATATATTTTTTCTATAAATAAATTAAATTTGTTTATATTTCTATTGCTTCATTATATTTCATAAAACTTTTGAATATCATAATGTATTAATCATTTTTCTATTCTGTGTTATTGTTGACATGACAAATACATTGGTAAATTATTGTCAAACTTCCGGCTTCATATTCTGTCGATTGAAACCATTAAACACACCCTGGTCAATTTGCACCATGGTCAAGTGACAAGATGGTACCTCTCCATGGTCCCGAACTGGTATCTCTTTCCTTTACATTACACCAGCAGTGGAACAATGGACTCTACGAATCTTCTGACAGAAAATAATATTAAAAAAAATGGATCGTTTATTAAAACGTTTCAAAATATTTTTTACAATTCAAACTAATTTTAATGGATATGAAGAAATATTGGTATTAACTATATTAAATAATAAGAAAATTAAAATAAATACAATAAGTAGTACGAAGCTCTCGAACGTTAGGCAGATGAAGATATTAAACATTTTTGAAGTTACAAATGATGCTTACAGTTGTAGGTGATTTCAGCGATGAACATATAACGTAAAGATGTTACACTATTATCAATGCCGGTCTTGTACTACTCAACTTATTCTAAAAGTACTAAGTTATACCTCCAAGAGAACACACTAAGTATTCTATCTCTTTACCACTCACAAAAATCAGACAATCTTGGTTTTGTTATTTCTAACATACAACTTAACATTCTTCCGATCATCTGCACTGGACTCAATCATCCAATTGTTTCTGCAACAATTAGAATAACTAATTAGCAATTACATGAAAATACTTTAACAATTAAAACTATAGCACCACAAAAGCTTCAAATCTCATCGGATATCAACGATGCAATAAGCTTCCTTACAGAACATCTAAGTCAAACCCGCCAAGAAACATCAGAAGAAAGGAAACATATAGATGCAACTATCTCAACCTCTTCATCAGTACTATAGCCTGCCTTGTTCTGTTGGCTCTAGTTGCTTCAAAACTCTAAAGGAACAGCGTCGATTTTTGATCAAGGCTTACCAATTACTCATCTTCCGCATTTTCAGATCTCTCTCTACTCCGTCTACTTATAAATTAAGTGGTCTTCTACAATAGACTTTATGGTAAAACTATATTTTAGGTGCCCCCTTGACAAACATGGTGATTTTTGTTTGGCTATCAATTTTATTGGCGATTTTTGTGGGCACAGAACAATTAATTGCTCTGTTGCAATCAGAATACGAATGGGTTCTGCCCAGATTGGCGTTCAATCGCGATCACAACTTGGCGAGAACCAAAGGGGCACCCTAAAGTATAGTCAAACCGACTTTTTTTCGTAAAAATTATTGAAAGTTATTATTTTAACTAGATTAGATTTATCACATCTTGAGATTTGGTCAAACTTTTTTATTCAAGATCTACTAATTATTTAATTATCATATAGTTATAAAATTTTTCCAACTATAAAACTATTTTTTCAAATTGGAAGTATGCAAACGCGAACGCAGATGGTTTGTGTCTTTATCAAATACCAATATATTTCATCTAAATTATGTATAATTAAATTTTATCTGAAAGAAACTGCAAATTGCTTTCCACTTTACAGCAACACAAATGTGTCATTTTGTTACAATAATAAGATATAGTTAAAGTCGTTTTTAAATTATTATTTGCATGTACTAATATAACATCTTTCTGTACAGTCAATAACCTCAAACTGGCATCAAGTAAAATAAAACAAGATATTTATCGTTTAGTGCACTGGAGAATGTGAGCGCGCTAATCTATATTAGCGTTTAAGATCTTTCGTCGAAATGAGAACTCATTGAAATGCCAATTACCTCTCTCTTTTATTATCTTTGAAGTTGATTACAAGTTCTTCACATGTTGTAATTTTTCTCTGTAATTTGCATAGATGTTAGAAATGAGCTAATAAACGTTTCATTAGTATAAAGAATGCTTTTAAACACGAAAAATTATTAAATTTACGACTGCTTTGTATTGAACAATTGTATCACGAAAAGTCTTCTCGTGAGATCTTTAAACGAAGATGCCATTAAAACTTGAAAAAAAATATCGAATTATTATTTTTTTTGAATGGCAACTTTGTTTTATCCGCTATTTTATAAATTCATAAAAGGTTTCAACAAGGGTCCTAGATGAAAGGCTTATGTCTCGTTTCCGAGAAATTGTGAGTTCGATATGTCACCTAGACATTGTTGAAACTATTTACGATTATTTTTATCTTTAAACGAAGTTGCCATTAAAACTTAAGAAAAAATATCGAATTATTTTTTTTTCAATGGCAACTTTGTTTTATCCGTTATTTCAGAAATTCATAAATGGTTTTAACAAGGGTCCGAGATGGAAGGCTTATGTCTTGTTTCTGGGAAATAGTGGATTCGGAATGTCACCCAGACATTGTTGAAACTATTAACGCATTTATGGAATAGCGGTTAAATCGTAGTTGCATTAAAAGAAAAAATAATTATGATTTATTTTTTATTTTAATGAATTGCTTAGAAAGCTTAAAATACTTTAAAAACTCTAAAAAAATCCAATTTTCTTCCGTTGGAATAACCCGAAGAGGAAGATGTCAACTCAATATTCAACCTCACCATTTCACCTTGTGCAATATTATCAGGTGTTTGGCTATCTTAGTGCTTTATGTTAATAAGAAGACAACCTAAATGTATAGAATTAATCTATTTTATCGAGTTTAAATATTCTTTTTGACGTTCAAATTCCTCTTCAGACAGTGTTAATTTTAATCCTGTTCACCGTGGTCTAGCAGTGCTCTTTAAAATTTAAGGCATGGGGTTCAACCCCATCCAAAGCTAAAACAAGACAGTAGATATTCAAATGCCTTACAAGAAACTTCAGTTGCTAGGATACCGACTTCATTGAGTGAAATATTTAATAAAATGTGTTACATTTCAATGCAGTTTATCTACAATTTTTCCTAAAATGGTATATACTTTTAGAGGAAACATAACTTTTTTGATTAATGATAATGTAACACGCAAACAAATCATAGAATCCCAAGAAAAGTATGTCTTCCATGGAATTTTGTGATTCGTTCGTACCACCATGATTCAATCGAAATTTGTGTCTAGTAAACGCAACACGGCTCTAGAAAACGAGAATGCAGTTTGTCATTCACCTTGCATTTTGTAGGTCTCTGATTTGCATATTTTCTGAAGTTTGCTTCCGTGCCTGACGATAATAAACTGAACTAATTTTTTCAACTACAAGTTTCCCTTTCGTGAGAATAACTGTTCTAAAAGTTGTATCTAAATGATCAAAAATTTAAATTATTTATGTATTCTCATGGAACACCCGTTATATATATATTCAAGTATTTCAGAGTTATTTTATAGAATTACATTATACAACATCAAAAACTATCTTATAATATATAATTTCAAGACTGATCTTTAAAGCTTTAAAGATTAGTCTCTAAATTATATGAGTTAGATTTTGTGTGTTATATAGAGCAATCTCAGAAACATATTTTAAAAATTTTGTAATTAATAAGAGTTAAAATTTTTCTATATTTCTTCATAAATCTAAATTAAATTTTCTATCAAAAAACCTCCATATCACGCATAACATGGGAGAAAAAAATATTGGGTTATACAGGTTATTTTATTCAGAGAAATATATCATTTGAAGAGGCGCTATAATCCGATTGATTAACATATTTTAAAAGATAACTGGTTGGATGCTTGAAGCTTCAATACGATCCTATGATTATATTTCGTATATCTTATGCATGTAAATATTTCGTATGGGTTATTTTCCCTCCATTATTGTGGTGTGGAAGTTGGGGAGGAAATGTCAGTTCAAATGTTGACCTCGTCATTTGGCATGGGTCAAAATAACGAGTTTATGAAATCGAAGTTAATACGACCACCTTGCTGATCGGCTCGTGCGCATTAAAAATGGACCTCTATTGGTGTGATGAATCAAAGAGAATGTCAGCTGTGGTGTTGACCACATCACTTGAATATGGTTGAAAATGAAGGTGTGATTGGCTGTACTTAATAGGTTTTATCGGCAGAAAAATGCAGCTCCCAATAACATAACATTAAACTTTGGGACCCGTTTGAGAAAGGCATCGTTCCTGTGACCGGGAAGTGATGGGTTCTATACCTGACACACCCGAAGAACCGTTGTGTTTACTAATGGTTATTGGATCATGTAAAATAGATCATGGTACCAATGTCCTTCCATGAATTTGGCGTACTTTGAGAGGGGATGCCAGATCTCGTCATTTGACTGTGGTGCAAAATGATGAGGTGTTTAAATGTGCTTAGTGGCTTGTCATCGACAAAATTAGGCAGTTGGAAATGAATTGTAAACAAACGAACTTACCTTAAACTTCCAACACTTACAAAAATTTAACTTCAAATTCAATATTTGATGGTGTAGAAAAAAATAGATTAGAAAACCAACAATTGTTCGAAATTGATAGATAAGGTATCTAATACTCCGTAAAGAATAATATATCTTCCGTAGACTGTTGTATGAATTTCTAACAAATGCTATGTATTATTGCTTTCATAGAAGACTTTTGAGAATAAACTTGGAACATTTCGATGAACATGCTCATGCTGATAAATATGCATAAAGCAGGAAAGTAACACCCAACTCTCATTGTTCTACAGTGACTGAGATCGAACCCAGGATTTTCTTTACAAACACAGTGGTCTTATCTCTCAGCAATAGTGAATATATAGTAGATTGATGCGTAACTTTGCTTGCATTTGTCTCGTTGGGTGATTGGGAATTTTCAGAGTTTTCACTCGTGTGTTAAAAAAATGAAAATTCTATGTGCAAAAATCTTCCTGGAAGTAAAAACATAAATAAGCTTAAATTTTTTTGCAAAAAATTTTCTGTTTCTAGGTAATTAAATATAATCATGTGCATTTCCAATTTTCTTAAAAAAACAAAGTCTCCTGTTTTGTTGCCGACAATACTTACCTTCAATATACTCCTTGCATTTCTATGTTCTAATTATTTTTAATCTAAAAAAAAATATTGATACAGCGAGGGATTAACAATTACAAAATATAAATCCGGTCAAAATGACTGATTTCAAGAATAAAACATGAAAAAGGTTTATAGTTCTGCCCATGTGTCTATTCAGGGCTATGTTCGTAAATAATGCTATAAAAGTATGTAATACGAAGAACATCTGCCACTAAAATATTATGCAAATATTTTATACGGTCAAAATTTTCTAAATAATTGTAGAATTGTTTTTATGTTATACAAACGTAAAATTCAAAAAGTTTATAATAAGTTTAAACGGATTTAATATTTCTTTTAAAACAATATCAAAAATCAAGCATGAATATTTTATTTACAGTAAAATAATAAGATCATATAGAGATAATTATTAAATTTAAGTTTTAAAGAACTATTAGCATATTGTGCATTTGTGAATATATAAGCTAACTCACGTTAATATGTATTAAACTCCTATTGTGAACGAAATTGTATGGTACAGCTATCATGGATAAAACATTTTTGCAGGTAATCCAAAAATTTATAAAAATGAGAAGAAGTCTACTAAAATATTCATTTAATAAATTTATATATTCATTAAGTATATTCAATATATAACAAAAATTTTTTATTTTTACAAATTTATAGATTTGTAAAAAATGATTTGAATATTGTAATTCATAATTTCAAAGCATCTTAATTAGAGAAAATCTTTATACAAAATTAAAATATTCAAATCACTGGCAAATCATATATAATATATATATATATATATATATAATATAAGTTATTTAACTTAACAAATCTTGAATAATTTTCTATAAAGGAGATTTTCAAAATTGTAAAAAAGAATTAACGTTTTACCCTTGTAATATCTTGTCTGGCAAAATTTCTAAATAATATTTTCGCAATTCATTTCAGTAATTTAACAATAAGATATAATCCGATTTTAATGTATTAAAAATTTAACTGAATACCCTTTCACACACAAGTAAAGGAGTTATTTCATTTTATAAAAAGTAACAATTTATTCCATTCTTTATTTTTTGCACAATGAACATTCGCATTCTCAGACGAATTTTATGATTAATGCCATCCCGAAGAAAAGAAATTCATAACATTCATAACACCTTCATATCTCACTTAGCAGACGACAATATTAAGTCAAATATCCAAGACGAAAACACATTACATGTCCGAAATTTTACGCTCGAATGAATGTGGAACTGCGTTAATTTCCGGTACCTGGGCGCAATGCTTTTAATTTTTAATAGAAAGCAAAAATAACATTAAGAAAACATTCGAAGAATTAAATTTTCCTATTGTTGATTTCAAAACTGAAGGGGATTCACGTTTGAAGGGCAAATGATTTGTTTTCCTCTCAAAAGACGAACCTTCGAATTAAACAATGAATTATAACATTAAGAAAAAGCAAATAAAAAATTCGACTATTATTCTTTTGAGAATGCTTACTGGTTCTACTGTCCTTCGAGAGATGGCGCTAATATCACTTGTTACCGTTATGTCAAATGAGTGAGTTTCGGTTTCTCCCTCAGTCCGTTACCTCGGCATCGGACTATAAACAACAGATAGCGAAGTGATGATCGTTGCCAAAAACTTATATCTATATATATGTGAAGTGCATTTATTTTGAATAAAATAAATATATTGCAACTGAACCTTAAAATTTAGAATTTTTTTTTTATCACCCTCGCGAATTATTTCACTAGAAAAGATGTTTTCACAGAAATTTCAAAAAAGGACTATTATTGTTTGGGAATATTTCTTCCTTTCAGTTCTTGGTAAGTACAAATTATTAATTATTATTAAATTATTTTATAAATCATTTTATTTTGTCGGGATTAAAATATTAAATTTTTTCGTATAATTTTAAATTAATATTTTTCCAATTACTATAACTTATTATTTTCCTTTTATATTACATATAATGGACTATATTGATATTTTATTTGTATGCTTATGTAATTTATAAAAAATTTTAATGTAATATTTTGTAATTAACTTAACTTCAAGAAAGAAAATAGTTAACGATAATTCTATATAAAATAATTTGATAAAAAATTTTTTTTCAATAAACGTTTTTATTTTAAATTAGTAATGTCTTAAATTTCTTTACAAATAATATTAAGTAACTTTATGGAATTCATTTATTAAAATAAAGTAGAAATTTAATAAACAAAATTTCCGGAACTCTCTGAATCATTCCCTCAGTTCCGGTATGAAGAAAGATTAAAAATAGTCAAACTATTAGCTTTAATAAAGTGCAAAATAAATATTTTTCTTTAAAATTGCATTGAATCATAAAAAAATTGGCATAGAATTTCTCCAAGCAATATAAATTGTTTTTTTTTTTTTTTTTTTTTTTTTTACAATAGAATGTATGATTTATACCAAATGTTTGAATAAATTATCTTTCTGAAAAATTTGCAGCTTTTTAACCTTATTTTTGTATATGTGGATACTTTCAATTAATTAATTGATTTGTGTTATTACTTTTATTACCAACAGTGATTAAATTTAAATTTCGTAAAAAGGGAAGGATGTTGTTTTAAGCTATATATATAAACATTTAGTACTTTTAAAACTTTTTATTGGAAATGTCATTAAAATTAATGTAAAAAATGTATTTTATTTAATAAAACTTCAATTTCTTAAAATTCTTAAATACAACACTATGATTTGAAAAATTTACAAATTAAACGATTTATGTTCTAGTAATTATTTATGGAAATCTGCACACTAGAAAAAGATAAAAATAATAAAAAGTTAAAGAAAATACAAAGTTTATAAACTTTGCTTTGTTTGTATTAATATATAGAAAATTGTAGTATTATAAAGATAAAAAATAAATAAGAAATAATCAGAAAATTTCACTTTTAAACTATATTTGGCTTATGTTTCTTGTAATTTGCAGAAATCTGCGCTGTTAAAAAAAAGGAAAAATTAAAAATGGAAATATAAGCAAATAAAAGATAAATAATATATGAATAAATTACACTTTTTGGAAAATCATTATAAATTTTTTTTAAATGAATGGCAATTTAATATTCTAAATTTTATAAAAATGAGTTAGCACAATAATAAAAAATCTAGTAAAAAATACATTGAAAAAGAAAAAAAAAATTTTAGTTTACGATATATTAGTTTTAAAATGTTACGAAGAAATTGGATTTCCGAAAATGAAAAATATAACCATGATGAAAATAAGACATTTATTTACCACATTATTCATCCCAATATTACATGTACAAAAATATACGAACAATTTTTTATTGATAAAATTAAGACTAAAAATACAAACAGAAAAAAATATAGCAAAATATTTTACACTATATTAAGCATAAAGTATGCAAAAAAATGTCGAGCAGATTTTAATAAAATATCGGATAAAAATCTTGAAATATTTTATGCATTTTTAAAATTATTTGATAGATTATATATTAATCAGAAATGTCATAAAATATTTCCGCATTATTAGAATTAAAAATGCTTGCCTTAAAAAATTCTTTATATTGACATAAAAAATTACTCGAATTTTAAAAACAATGTGTGTGAGCTACTTAAAATATTTATATAGTTACTACTAGGTATTAAATATACTATAGAATACATTCTAGTTATACAACATTTAATTTGCTTTATTCATATATGAATCAATACAAAATAACAGGACAGTTAATTTATTTTAAAATGTCATTTATGTATATATATATATATATATATATATATATATATATATATATATATAT
>JAPDSC010163692.1:120024-146189 GCA_026290005.1 Latrodectus geometricus
TATATATATATATATATATATATATATATATATATATATATATATATATATATATATATATATATTTAAATTATATAAATATATTTTGGATCAAATAATTTCTTTCCAATTTTTTATAGATTTATTTATCAAAGAATTCTTTGTTGTATTGGTATAGGAAAAAATAGTCTAACTCAGAATTTATGAAAGAAATAATTTTATTTAGAGAAATATTTAGGAATAAATAATTTTATTTCAGTACTCAATTCACAGCAACACCATCGCTCATGTTTTGAATAGAAAAGATTAAAAAGTAGGAGCCTTTCCACTTCCCATGAATGTAATTACCCGATTATCTACCGTCAAAATAATCTTCAACATTCAGTGGTAATTGCATAAAGCATCTTAAGACATACATATTATATATATTTAACATACATTGATTGAGCTTATACTTTTCATTTGTATAAATTTATAACAGTCCTATAAGTCCTTTTCCTCCCTATCTGAGCCTATTATATAAATTTAATGCAATGGAAGTGTACGTATTCAAAACTTCAAATTCAATATTTCTTAATTGCTTAAAAAATTTAACTACCACAGCATAGAATAATTATCTTTTTTTTAGACAATTAGAACCCCTTAGTTCTTCTGCTCATAAATTGAACAAAAGCTTTTCAGCAAAGTTTAATAAACCAAATTATTTTCTGACTGTTTATTAAGGTCAAGAGTATCGAGGTAGCGTGTGCCATTTGGGGGAAACAAAGCAGCCACACGATCGCCTGCAGCCTTAAGGAGAGGTTGTGCCTCGGGGCTGCTGCTGTGCTAGACAAATACTCCCAAATGGCTTTTTCCTATTGCTGAGGAAGGGTGTTGCAAAAGAAAACATTCACCCTTGTCTCAGAATCTGATAAAACAGTTGTTTGCTCTTTTTCTCACATATTCTTATTTACATACTTTCTATTTCTACCAAATAAGTCTTAATAAGTGTGGGAAAATTCTGAAAGATGAAATGAAATAATTTAGAATTTTCCCACCCTTTATCCTTTAATTCCCCACCGTTTATTTGCAATTTACCGTTTTTACACAGTTAGATGGGATTGATTTTAGTTTTTCTAATGACGTATATATTATTCATCATTCCAAATAAATTTGTGGTTTATATATCAATATCTTTTACGATAGCCTAATATTGAAAGTTATGATCAGTCATTTGAAAGGTTGTCGGTTCGATACCTGACTTCCCAGAAAACCATTGTGTTGAGAGGGATTGTGAATTTCCAGTGTTTGTAATGTTTAATGATTTTCTGAAAGTGTGATGCAACATAGCCAAGGAGGTGCCAGCTCTGGTATCGACCTCATCACTTGAAGAAATAATAAAATACTATTAATAATTTTAGTGGTTCAACAGTTCTGATCGTCAGAAAATATAGCTTGAAAGTTATTACAATTGCTCAATAGAACCCAAAAATTTTTATTTCTCACAGTCATTTCGAAATATCTTCAAAACAATATAAAATTAAAGTTTTAGTTATGGGTTATTTTTTTCAGATTATTCAAATAAGCAACGGGATGAAATTTAATAGTAAGAAATGTACATCGAAACGAAAAAAAAAATTTTTTTTATCAAAAAGAGGAAAAATTTTCCTTATAACACGAATGGCTTAACAACTATAAGCTGTTGTAAGCCATTCGTTATCCTCAAAGTTTCACTGTAACAGTAAAAATTACCTTTAAGTTGGGCTATTTCATAGAGGGCTGTCTTAAATTTGTTAAGAAAAAGCTTGGTAAATTTACAAGCACACACAAATCTCAATAGGTGAACATTAAAAAAAATCAAGAATATACCATCCATCATCCATTGACCAATATTGGCTAGATTTGAATGCAGGATTTTTCCTTCCAAATGAAACATAGTTTAAGTACTGTGCCACAGTAAATCTTTACATAAATTATTTCAAAGAAAAAAAAAAACTGCTTTCTGAAAAAATTAAGCAAAACAATTACTGGTGTGAATTTTAAGAATGAGTTTCGTTGGATTTTTCTTAAGACGGCCTTTTGTGAAAAAATCCAAATTAAATTTAAATTTAACCATTTAACGGACAGCTTATGAATATTAAATGGTTTATAACAGAGGAATCAAATCTGTGAGTTCTTGAGCTGAACACTAGAACGTTAACCGTTCAGAAACAAGCTAGATGTGAATTCATAGTGGCTATTTTATCATTTTGTGTACTAACAAGTGTTCTGCTTCGGTTCTAGAAGAATAGTACTCAAGATATTATTTATTAAAAAATATGATTCTTTGTTCTTTAGAAACATTATAGTAATATATAAATAAATAATACAATGAATCCAAATTTATTTAACTTTGGTAATTCGAAACATTAAAAAGCTATAAAAATTGCATTTTAAAATGTCAATTATATTATTTAAAGAAGAATATGTAACACTCTGAATTGGAGACTAGAATTTTTTATTTGGAATCAGTATGTTAAAAAAATATGCATAAAATTCTGATACCTTTCGGTTAATGGGATTTGAAAAATTGCTAAATATATTAGGTTGGGGAAAAAGAAATCCATTATTTTTACATGAACTTTTTGTAACTTCTTTCAGATTCGTTTTGTAAAAAGATTTAAAACAGTTTTCATGTAGATTTTTAGGTCTTGTGCGAAGCTACGACTGCTGACATGCAGTCAAGTTTGATAATTTGTGATATTTTATAGACATTCTCGACGATGTTGTATCCATGCGAGGTGCATCTTTAGCACCCAAATACCCTAACGAAATCGATGAAACCAAAATTGTGCGTAACTGGTTGTTAAAGTCATATATAGGACGATAAACACCTTTCACAATTGTAGCCACCTGGTTAGCATTTTCGCCATTATAAAAAAAAAAAACTAAAATGTATCGAATTTTCTGTTTGTTTTCTTCTATTTTTAAAACCTTATAATAATAACTGAATTAATCAAACAAAAAACCGCAAGAGAATATTTTAGTGTCAAATGTCACCTTTCCAATGAGTATAAATTTGAAATTGTTTGATAGATACCTCACGAGATAGCGATCACTACAGACGTCTACCGAAAAAATAATGGATAACTTTTTCCCCAAACTAATATTTTGCTAAAATCGTCAAAAAGTTAATATGAAATTCCTATTTCTTTATTAGGATGGAGTTTCCAAAGTTGATTTCATTGGAACATTTATTATAGATATGAAAAAATCGTAAAAGTTTCTATGCTTTTGAAATTTTCTCGAAATTCTAAGGGCTTGGCAATTTTTGAATACAGACCCAATAATTGAAAAGATCCAAAACTCTTTATTGTGCTATATTTTTTAGAGAAGTTGAGGAAAACTTACTGAACGCCCCAGCACTGATTCTCAGTTGCTTTTCTTCTCCCCTATAATTTGTCGAAAGTGAACAGAACAACACGTAGCGATAAAACGATGAACCACGCGTTTCAACAGACGATTACTCTGCTCTTCGAACGTAAACCCATTAGAACAATAGAAGAATGTCATCTTCTTCCAGAAAGAAAAGAAGATCGGGAGAAAATCACGCGATATTCCACTAAGAACTGGTGCGTGCACAATTGGAGCATCACAAGAAATAGGCCACATTATTGAATTAAATGACATCAGCACCAGCTTCGAATGTTTGTTTTCATTTTCATAGAAAAAAATTGGGAAATTTCTGATGGCCACTTCTTTCAGCAGTTTCTATTCAATTTATTTGAATTCTCTCAGATTAATGTAAAAAAGGGAAGACGAGGTGCTAACACCCTCATAGGTACTGATTCGAATATGATGGTATCTCATTTTCACGATTATTTTTTTCTGGCATGTACTTAGAGGGCTTAGTAGATCGTAATCTCAAAATCGTCAACGAAAATTGTTTTTTGACAATGCTAAAAAGTATCTGATATTAATAAAATGTTTCTCTTAAGAAATTGTTTCAAGAGAATACCCAAGATTACTTATAAGTGTTGCCCACATAGAAGAAGTTCTTTTTTTACCTGTATATGATGTTCTTTTTTTTATATTCTTTATTTTTATATTCTATTATATTTATTATATGATGCTCTTTTTTTGTATCTGATGTTCTTTTTTTTATATTGCAAAATCTCTTAATTTAATGCCTTAGTCTGAAAAGTTTTTAATATATATCGTCATAATTTTTATTTAGAAAAGAATTTTAAAAATAAAAATTATGATGATATATAATTGTTTTTAATAGTATAAAATAATTTGAAATCATAGCAAAAGAAAATTTTATTAACATTTCTTTCAAACGAACGTTTTTAAAATTGAAAAACTATCTTTAACACGGTATTACCGACAAAAATAAATAAAATTTGTTTTATAAATATGATAAAGTGTATTTACATATCAAATTTGTACATAAATATGATAAAATATTTTATATTAAACTTATATTAAAGTTTTATTTATATTAATTATAAAATAATATGTATGTAGATGTAACGCACTTATACGATCCAGAACATTTTGATATTTATCTTAGATTTTACCTCATTTTATAAAACATAAAGCATACATTATATCAACTATTACATAGACAGTAAAGATATATTAATTTACAATTGATTTAGCAGTTTTAATTAAATTTAAATTAATAGCTCAAATTTAGAAATTTATAAGAAAACTTAATTAATTTTCAAATTTGTTTTCTTACTTTAAATTACGATTACATTAAAAAAAAAAACTCAATGCTTTATTTTTTATTTTTATTTTATTTATTTATTATTTTTTTTAAATCTGAAACTTAGACAGTGCCCTTAAGAGTAAGAAAAAGGAAAAAAAATTTTTGTATTTATCAATGGCATTCACATTCGATACTAAAAAATGTGATTTTTTAATTGTAATATTGAATTAATATCAATAGCATTAAATTAAAATTAGAATAATCTTTTTAAATTATTAGTCTTAAGCTGATATATATATATATATATATATATATATATATATATATATATATATTTCGACATGAGAACATCAGGATTGTTTCACCTTTTAGTACTAATATCTCAGTAGATTTGGGATCCCTTATCTAGGAATACTTAAGGAATGTGGGATTTTTAAATATAATTTCATCTATTGCTGACTTATTAATAATTTTGTTTAATTATTTTAATTTTCGGTTCACAATATGTCCTGTGAAAAATATATTTCGAAAATACACGAAAAATTATCAAGAGAAATGCAGTACAATAAAAACATTGTTTGGAAAATAATTTGTTCGATTGTGATTAAAATGACAGGGAATAATTATTGTCATAAATCAACAACAAGCAGACAGTGCACGAACGTTCTTAGCATTGTAAAGTTAGCTAATGTGTCTTATTTGTGGGACTACTCAAGCGTGTCCATCAAGTAAATCTGACCACTGTTGATTTACTCCATGGATATTACATTTTACAGCCAACATCAAATTTCGTGACTCTAATCCAGGACTATATTAATTTATGAATTCAAAAAAATAAATACACAATTAATTTTATTTAATTGCTTTTAAGAACAACGGTTGAGTAACCATAGATTAGTGGTTTAAACAAAGCCCTTTAGAGTGAAATGTCACAGGTTCGATATAGATTACTGTTGAACAAGAAGGTTTAAGGTTGTATTCTCACTTTGAGTACAACCATGTTTCATAATCCTAATTATTAGGAGTATTTTATGTTCCACCAAGATATATTGAAGGAATGAATTGTATGATCTCTTGAGTTTCTTAATTTAACAAACATATTAAGAATACTAATAAAGGAAGATCATATCGATATAATGGTTAAGACACTGCTTTCAAGAACCAAAAACTGAAAATTCTATTCTACCGCTACAAGTAATGAGTATTGTGGGTCCTGACGACATTTATGAAAATACCAAATTCTGCAGTATATATATATTATCCCTCATTGAAATATCTACCAAAACATCACTATCAGCAAAAAACAGTTAAAGCTACAATTAATGAAATAAAACTAAAAAAAAAAAAAAAAGGAAGAAAGAAAGAAAGAAAAAAAAAATTCATTACATGAGATAATGTCTGAAAGCTTTAACATCTAAAAATCGCTTAATGATGTTAATATTATTTTTTAAATAAAAAAGTGCTAAAATTTCAAAATTGAAAATTTGCCCTTGATTTAGCGATGCATAACCCAGCTTAAATATGAAATGAATTTAAACTCTCAGAAAATATAATAAATTTCAATTCAGACAAAAAGTTCATTTTTAATGATTAAACCGGTAAGCAATTAAAAAAGTTTTTCTTGAAGGAACGGCAAGCAGGAAAAATTTTTTTATTCTAGAAGGAAATCGTTTGACTTTTTAAATTCCGTTAATTTTAGGCGTCGATGCCTGAGAATAAGGAAAATTACGCCAGATCTGGATCAAGGACGAACGGAGTTGTTCTCTCTCTTGTCGTTTCTTGATCCCGAAGATAGAGACCGGTGGACACGTTTACCTTGAAGTTGACATTTTTTAGTTATAGAAAAATTTCCCCAGATGCACGAAGTAGAACATTTTTATCATTTTTTTGCATATTCATTTCGCACGATTCTGACATTTGTCAAAATTTCACACGTCTCCATATTCATAAGGAAAGTTCATGTTGAAAGTATAAACTTCATAATAAAATTTATAAAAATGGAATTCATTTTTTAATTAATTCAGTATTATAAATTCATACATTGTTGTGATCCTTGGACATTATAAGGAAGTATTATTTTGAAATAAGTTTGGTTAAATTTAAGAACTTTTTAACAATTAAAAAAAAAGTTTTTAATTTCCATTTTTTTTTTTTTTTTTTTTTTTTGCTTAATTTTATGATACGTGTTATTAAGGACGAACATAAAATGCTATGAATGTATTTTTTAATATAATCAAAGGCTGTGGCATTTTGGAGTAGAAAAAGAAAAAAAGATTTTTTTTTTCCTTTGATATTATATATCAGGATTTGAAGATGGTCTAGTGCTTAGATTTAATATTATTATTGTGCTTAGATTTCATATATATAGTAATGCACGTTCAGAAATGAAGTTAAAGAGTTATAATTAGCAAAATAAAAAGAGAATCTTACTTGAAAATTAAAACTTCATTTAGTATACCTGACCAGAATATAATGATACAAGCTATATTAAGTATGTCTTCCAAAAATTACTTAAAAAATAATACTTATTAAATATATTAGTTTGGGGAAAAAGTTATCCATTATTTTTTCGGTAGACTTCTGTAGTGATCGCTATCTCGTGAGGTATCTATCAAACAATTTCAGATTTATGCTCGTTGGAAAGGTGACATTTGACACTAAAATATTCTCTTGCGGTTTTTTGTTTGATTAATTCAGTTACGAGTACAAAGTTTTAAAAATGGAAGACAACAAACAGAAAATTCGATACATTTTAGTCTTTCTTTTATAATGGCGAAAATGCTAACCAGGTGGCTAAAATTGTGAAAGGTGTTTATCGTCCTATATATGACTGTAACAACCAGTTACGCACAGTTTTGGTTTCGTCGATTCCGTTTGGGTATTTGGATGTTAAAGATGCACCTCGCATGGATACAACATCGTCGAGAATGTCTATAAAATATCAAAAATTATCAAACTTGACAGCATGTCGGCAGTCGTAGCTTCGCACAAAATCTAAAAATCTACATGAAAGCTGTTTTAAACCTTTTTACAAAGCGAATCTGAAAGAAGTTACAAAAAGTTTACGTAAAAATTATGGATTTCTTTTTCCCCAACCTAATATTATATGAACAGAATAGAAAAAGTAATACAAAATACTTGCTCGTCACTTAAAAATTAAAATATTTTTATAAATTAGAATAATCCTATATTCCTCAAATATATCGTCAAAGTTTATATTGATATACAATATATGAGTTCTATATACAATTTCTTTTAGTACGTCGTTTCCTTTTTAGTTCAATAAAATCAAAAAAATTATTCACAAAAATTAATATTTAAATTATATATTACATTGTATCATTCTAAAATAACTTAATAGTAATAAAAAGAAATCCATTTGTGATATTAAGATCAAATTAGTGGGAACGAATCTAACCCATTATATTATATGTATGTCATAATAATAATAAAAAGAACTAATGAAATAAATGATGTTCTAATAATAATAAAAAGAAAGTCACACACATTTGATCGTAAAATCAAATAAGTGGAAACGAATCTAACGCATTATATTATATATATATATATATATATATGCCATAATAAGCTAACATAATGTTTACATAATTCTGTGCTTTGCTTGCAGCCTAATATTAAAAACCTGTTCAAAAAGTAATTTAAAAATCTATGGATACCGTGACAATATCGAGATTTTGTTTTATATTTTTTTTCAACAAAAATGTAAACAATATTATTCATTAAAAATGAAACGTGATACAATATTAGATAAGTCTGAGATAATAACACACATATTGCCATTCTGCCAAACATAAATCATTCATAATAATTTTTTTTTCTATTCATTACGAAAAAAAACTTTTTTCGTTGAGTGACAAGTTTTAGGTAATGCTTATTCAAAAGGGTTTAATTAAGGAACGGGGTGAAAGGAAATCATTAATATCGTCTGAAACTTTACCAGAAGAATAAACAAGCGACCGTTATGGGCGAGGTCTTAAAACTGTGGTACGAAAGGTGTGTTCCTCATTATTTGTAATAAGAATTTTTCAATAATATAATTTCAAAGAAGCAGATAAAAAATATAATTAATTCGTGTCTCAAGGTAGAGCTCTGTAAATCTTGACAATCGTGTTTAAACACAAAAAAATAAACACTTAGATTTTACCTTATACAAATGACTGAATAGCCGAAGGTCGTTGGCGAAACTAAATGTAGAACAATTAAACTATAAATGTTAATAAATTGTTTCAGTTTTATATGGGCCTATAAATTATCTTATGTTATTAGAGGGATAGTTAGACGAAATAAATATTTTATTAGTTTCAAATTATCTTTGTGAGACTTTCCATTTGAAAATTTTAGTTTTTCCACAAATCATTGCTCCATTTATGCTGTCTAGTAAAAATATTTTTCGAGTCCTAATTTTAATCAATCCTTCTTAAATTGCCTGTGATTATAATTTTCTATACTTTACACATATAAATATAAATATATTTATTTAAGAAAATATTTGCTTTTAGAGTAATTTTAATGGACGATTTTAACTTTTGAGAAAAGAATATAAAGTGGTTCAGTTAGAAGAGAGGAAGGATCTGTTAATAACAAGTTACGTTAACAAATAAGATTTAAATCTTCTATAACCAAAATAATAAATAATCTATAGAAGAAAATCTAGAAATTTATTTGCCAAGAAATAAAAAATGATGATAGTTGGTTGTCCTTCCACAAATGCAAAGCAAATGATGGATATATTAGATAGTCTTCTGTATTGTAATATTATAGACTCATCAAAATCATTGTTCTAAAGAATCATCATTTTGCCCAAAATACATAAAATACTCTGTATATAAGAATAATTTCAAATTAAAGATAATTGTGAATGTTTTGTTAATTTTATACTAAAAACATTATATAAAAAAAAATTTGTGCTAATAATGAGATTTGGTTTTCAGTTGGTTGATAAATAAGCTATTTTTTGTTATATTTACATTACATTAATTAATGAAGATATAATGAAACTCAAATATGCAAAAATCCAGATTTATAATTCTTATTGGTCACTCTGATAGGAACTTTATTTATAAAATTAATAATCACACATATATTTAATAAATTACTCTATTTAAAAAAATATCTTTTGTGAAAATATTGAAGGAGGAAATTGTAAAATACTGTGCTTCTACAGAAAACGGGTCACGAATTTGAACTCTAAAAGATGAAATTTAAAACAGCATTCGGTACACTTTTCCGTTGTTTATTAGAAACGTTTTAGAAAACTTATGATAATACTCCAAGAAAACAAATTTTATATTTGTACTTATAAGTTTTCAGAATAAAATAATTTATTACTTAAGCAAAAAATAAAGTTATATATGTATGGCAAATCTTTATGCATAGCATAAATTAATTATTGATTTGTTTAGTATTTTTTTACATTTTTAAGAACGAAGTGCGTGTTAATTTACCTCTGTTATAATATATAATTTTCAATGCTGTTTTCTATTATTAATTATCACTATATTTGCTTATATTCCTATTAAATTATAATTTTTCATACATATTTAAATCAGCTTCATTTATTATTCTTCGATTTGATCTCATATTTTTATTTATTTTTTATTTATATTTTAAATATTGATACTATGCATTTTCCTTTTATTCAAGAATATAATAAAATTTTGATAAAACTTGAATAAAATTTAATGCCTGTGAATATACTCTAAAATTAGTTCAACAATGTGAACTAAGAAAAGAATTTGTGCTTTTAAAAACTTAAAAATATAGATTAATCATTAAAAAATCGTTAAAAATAAAACTCAAGAGTTTCGGAGAAAAATATAAGATTAGAGGAAACCCTTAGAATTTTTTCCCACGTGAAAAAAAAGTAATTTCAAATAGTTTGAGCTTCATTTTATATCATTCAGATAAATAATCTCTTATCGAATTGTAATCAGAATAAGATCTAGCCGAATGTGACACCATTTATATTATTGCCATTTTTTTTAATACTTTCTCTCATTTACTTTCAAATATTCTCATAATGTTCGTTTTTGGTTTTTCTTTCTACCTTGATCGACAGCTCCATGATATGAAACTGGGTCTTTCCGAAAAAGGTGGGAACACGTGGAAATGCTATTGTCTTTGTTTTTGATTCACACAAATATTCATAAATTGCCAGTTTCCACACTTTGCTCACGATTTTGAGACTGTGAATGAACTTGCTGTTTCCTGTGCTGAACTGTGAATGAACTTCTTTTCTAGTCGTTCGCAGAAGTCGAAATGTTTCAAAAGCGAGTTTTTGTATTAGTTTGGGGAAAAAGAAACCCATTATTTTCACGTGAACTTTATGTAACTTCTTTTGGATTCGCTTTGTAAAAAGGTTTAAAACAGTTTTCATGTACATTTTTAGGTCTTGTGCGAAGCTACGACTGCTGACATGCGGTTAACTTTGATCATTTTTGATATGTTATAGATATTTTCGACGATGCTGTATCTACATGCGAGGTGCATCTCTAACATCAAAAATACCCGAACGGAATCGACGAAACAAAAATTGTACGTAACTGGTTGTTACAGTCTTATATAGGACGATAAACACCTTTCACAATTTTAGCCACCCGGCTATCTTTTTCGCCGTTACAAGAGAAAAACGAAAATGTATCGAATTTTCTGTTTGTTGTCTTCCATTTTTGAAACCTTGTACTCGTAACTGAATGAATCAAACAAAAAACCGCAAGAGGATATTTTAGTGTCAAATGTCACCTTTCCAACGAGCATAAATCTGAAATTGTTTGATAGATACCTCACGAGATATCGATCACTACAGACGTTTACCGAAAAAATAATGGATTACTTTTTCCCCAAACTAATATTTATCAGTTTGGAAATTGTTTTCCATGAAAATTGCAGAAGCTGAAATTATCTAAATTTGAATTTTTGAGTTACATTTTTCAAAAATAACAATTTTCCATAAAAATTGCAGAAGTTGAAATTTTCCAAAAATAAATTTTTGTCTTTATCTATTTAACTGTCTTTTTCGACGAAATTAGAAGCAGAAATATTCCATTATCGAAATCTGGTCACTATTTTCTACATATCTGTTTTCTGTAATAATCGCAAAAAGCGAAATTTTCCAAAATCAAATTTTATACAAAAATAAAATGATTAACATGTTCATCATGTATTCTTTATTTTAATTTATTGAGACATTTCAATAGAAAACGTGCTATTTATTGGAAATATTGTACTGAAACTGACTTGCACTTTCCACTGAAAATTTCAAAACTGCTTTAGTTATTAAAAAAAAGGAATAAAACGAACACCAGTGTTATGCTGCCATTATATGATTATAAAGAGATTTAAATAAGAATAATTAAAGCTGTATATACATAATAAAGCACGCAGGACCATTATTTACATTTAATTTCATCATAAAACAAACTGACATGTTTAGATAATATGACCGCTATGTAAAAGTCATATTCATTACTTATAACAAACATCACTTATAAAAGTTGATGACATCATATGAAGTTATTATATCACAGTAAAAGCTAAATGAAGTAACAATAATTGAGATTTAGAAAGTTACACATTATGTAATAACACGTGTATGAATCAAATCTATATTTGCAATTTATAAAAATGACAAACCTAAAAACTAAACATGATTTCCTAAATAACTTTTTAATGTGGATCCCTTCCTAATGTTGTCAAAAAGACATGTTTTAAATTAGAATTAAAGAAAAAAGTCCATTATAAAACCATCAAGCTAATCTCTTGCTACTGATTAATGCTCTTTAAAAGGATTGAAGAATAATTTTCTCGTTTAGTTCCTAATGTTCGTGTTTACTGTAATCTTCTAAATAATCTTAAATTGCACAAAAATGTATTCAGTAATCATAAGTAATAACTTAATAATCATCATTTTGTTAAACAAAATGTATTTTCTTTTCCTACTCTACTATGAGGATTAGTTTTTTCAATTAAATCTCATTACCTTATTTATAAAAATAATCGTTTATTGCAAATGAGTCAGTTTCTTATAATATTCTTATGAAACAATAAAAAATGATTTTATAGGAAAGGTACGGAAATGTCAAGTACTATACACTTCGTGAAACTAGTTTAAATAATTTAATAACTATAATTATTCTAATGAATATCATTTCCTTTTCAATTTAATTTTATTAGCTTATTTATAAAAATCATTATTTATTTCAAACGATCCAATTAGATTATTAATTTATAATAACCTTTACGAAAAATCAATTCTATATTAAAAGCATATAAACATAAAAAATAACGGAAGTTCATAAAACTAAAGACAGTTAGTTTTATAAAGTCGAAAAAAAAAACAGCAATTTAATAATCATTGTGTTTTTACCAAGCATCACATTTTTTGTAATTTTATGTGATTGTAAATTTCTTTATAAATTTCTTTTCTTCAATTCAACTTTATTATCATTCTTATAAAAACAATCATTTGTTGCAAGTAATTAATTTGTTTGTAATAATCTTATCATACATTGAAAAACAATATTGTATAAAAGGTATCAAATACTAGTTTATAAAAATATTATAAATAGTAAATTTAATAACCACTTAAAGTGTGTGTGTATAATCTAATTTCCTAATGTATAAATAAATAATATAGAAGGAGAAAAATTGTTTTATTTATGCAAATATAATTACAAGTTGCCGTGAATGTATAAAGTGCTTTAAATTATTTACATTTGTTAATTAATTTAAAATAATCTGAGTAAATAAAAACTCGAATATGATTGTGGGAATATTATTCTACAAAAGCTATGGTTAGAATATTTAGTTCTATCTTATTTTTTGTTGGCTTTATTAATTTTATTCACTATTTGTTTATTTTAAAATCTTTTAGTGATCACTCCACAATTTATCATTGCATTATTTAATAAACTATTTAAGTAATTAAAAACGTTTTAGTATTAAAATTAAATGTTGTTCTCAATACAAGCTAGATAAGGAAAATGCATTAATAAATAGTATTTGGCAAACGCTTAGTCCTTCTGGGTTTGGACTGTTACTCTTCGTTATATTAAAGGCAATTTCGGTTATGTAGAGCGAAAATTTCAGGTTTTCTAATGATTATTTCGAAACTTTTTTCTTGTTTTATAAATGTATTTGGTAATTAATATTTCATTTCAGAGATATATGTTTTATCTATTTAACATTTTTATGTATAGATATTTTTCTAATAATTGATTTAACAGCATGAATACTTTTTTCCCTCGTTTCGTTGCGAAAAATAAAATGAAACTAATTTTTCAAACCGTAGCTTCGTAGAAGAATATTCCCTCCATTATATTCGTGTTTAATTACTCAAAACAATCAACACATGTAAATAATATCTTTTTATATTCAGGAGTATTTATAAATTGAACAAGTCCATTTCTCTCTCTCTCTATCTCTCAAAAAAAAAAAAAAAAGTGTTTCGTTCAAATTTTCGGAATTATTCTTTTCAAAATTATTTTACGATAGCTATCCTAAAAGAACACACATAACCGAAACATGGTTTCTTTGTTCATCAATCTGAATATTACTGAATTTTTTCAAGCATCTTTGATAAATTTAAATACTGGTTTATTGAAATGCAATGATATCACCGCATCACTTCAGTGTGAAAAGTTTCGGGTTTGATCCCCGACACTGTCGAAATATGATAAACAAATGATACGTTTCTGTATGACATCTATTAGACTGAAATAGAGAATGATATTGAAAGTTCTCCAAGTTTTATTCTTTATAACGTACAAATATATGAAAAGTTCTCCCAGAAGGTGACGGTGTTCGATTCTCACAACTATTTACAGGCCTACAATGACCTAAACCGTCCGCACGGAATAGCTTAACATCCGTTTTTTGCTGTTAGATAATTCTATACATAGTGTCACATTATATATATACATCTTTGCCTTATAATTTTTATTTTTTAATTATATTTTATTTTATTATTTTAAATAGCAAATTTCATATTGACTTCTTAAATAAATGAAAAAAATTTCCAAATTCTTTCCGTTTCTATAGATTTAAAAAATTAATGTTAATACTTGAAAGATTTATTTTGCATCAAACCTTTCTCACAAATAATTTTCATAAATTTCTTTCAAACTGTTTATTAATATTTATGGAAATCAAAGCATTAATAGGTAAAATGATTTAATGTTACATTTTAAGAAAAGCCTATTTTAATTTATATAAAAATTACCTTTTCATGTATATAACATATAAATACTATGCCATAAATTTAAAAAGAAATTTAAAACCTGACAATAACTCATTTTTATTTTGTATTCTTAATTGTCATTCCAGTTATTGTAAAACAATATTAGTGTAATCACAAGCTGTTAAAATCAATGACATTTTTTTTATTAATATGTGTATTTTCTTCAGTTTGCATAAAAATGTAAAAATATATTTCTCTATTTTTCTATAATTATTAAGTGAATTTTTTAAAATTATTTATCAGTAACAATGTCAAGTTAAATTCTAAGCATACTTTTCGTACCATGCAAACAAAAATATGCATAACAGGCGGTCAATCAAATCCAAAATCGAAAATTCATTTATGATTGTTAAATATTTATTTTTCGGGAAATCTCATTTACAGAACTATTAAACTCAATAAAATTACAAAATATCAGTCAACAATCATTTCTAACGATATTTAACGCTTTTTCTAAGAACTGAAATGAAAGGAGGCCTTGTGCTGTGTTGAAATTACTCAGAAATACCACTCAAAAACCAGAATTATACTTTCCTCATACTGAGATTTTTTTTTTCATTTCGTCTAAATTAGAGGCAGAAATTATGGCGGAAGTTGGGCGTTCTTTTAAGTTTAATACACTTAAGGCAGCGTTGCGGAAGAGCGGACATTTTTCCGATTTTCAGACGATTGCCTTTCACTGATCAAACGAAATTCTGGCAAAGATGTTTTCGGAACTGGGTTATTGGGTTGATTTTTCAATAACGTACCTCTCGGCTTTCCAGATGATGAAAAATTGAAACGAGAGAGAGAGGCCACCCATTGGGTGGGGCACCGATCACACCTGCTCTCACAGAAAGCGATTCTTTCATGTTGTCACTTTTACAGCCCTTTCAAACGCAAGCAAAATAATAAAACCTGAGGAGCATTAAAAGGCAATCCTTTAGACTCAAATCTGAGTCTGAAACCGTTAATCTTTATTTTTGCTTTTGTGAACTACGTTTATTAGCTTCCTTGCAAAACGTTTAAAAAATAAAAAAAATTCATCTGAAAAGTATAGGTGGAGTGGATTACCCTACATTTAATTTTAATGTGAAATGATTCTACATTTTGTATCTGCAGAAATGTTTTTAAGAAACTCAGACTGACTGATTAAGCTTATTAAGGAAAGATGTCATTCACATATCTGGAAAGTTATAGCTCAAATAACTAATTTCATTTACAATCTTGGACATGATTAAGTTTGGAATATTCCGAGTGGAATATTTCTGGTTCGATGCATTCCACTGTGGAACAATGAAAGATAGGTGGTATGTTTCTACTTTTTGCATGCATCTGTCGAGTTTTAATTCGTGTATCCTTCCTTAGGATGTGAATATTATCCATGAAATTTCATTCCAAAAGAGCTATTTGCAACGGATATCCAAATGCCTCCCAACTGCTTTCAGGTGTTCACTGTCCTATACGAGAGTCAAATTATGCTTACATAAAGTAGTGGAGCAAATAACCATTTTGAGTTTTTCTCTAAGAATTTAGAATATTTTTATTCTTGGAGCAAAATGCTAAATAAAATAAAAAATACAATAAAAACTGTTGAGATTGGAATTTTTATTTTTTTGAGACTTGAAAATTATTTTAGCTGTTCGGTATTTCACTAATAAGCGTTGCATATTGGTGTTTTTCTTTTTTTATCTTACATGAAATACGAAATTATCTAGGAATTTCATATCGTCTGAACTTCGCACAATAAATGTGATATTTTTTATTAAATGTGATTTAAGCTACTTCAAGGCTTTGAGCAATTACGGCTCAGTATTCAACAATAATTTTTTATTAGTTACTGTATGTGACCAATGGTACAAGAGCCTTTGCATCATTTACAAACATTTCTAATATATTAGCATTAAAACTTCGGTTTTTCAATGAAATAAGAATATAATTTGGAAAAACATCGAACAATTTATTTAAAGGAGCTGTGATAAACTGCCTGGAAAAACTTTACTTTCATAATCGAAACTATCGAGTTCTAAACTTGACCAAGAAGAAGAGCCAGACTGAGAGGGCTTATGCATATTAAAAGTTTACTAAGATTTAACTTTCACCACAATTGTGAGTCTAAGAGAAGTTCCAGCTCACAGGTGTATGCTTCAATACTTGACAAAGATTCAATATTATAAGCGATTGTTGACTGTGTTTAACACTTCGGTCGGTATAACTAATTAGCAGCAATAATCAATTTAAAGAACTTAACAAGCCTCTAACCCTGTATAGTGGTCAGCGTTCCTGAATGCGGATAGGGAAGTTCTGGGTTCGAATCTCGACTTGGGCATGGATGTACTTTCTCTCTCTCTCCTGTCTTTGTCCTTTCCTTGTATGAACTGAATATGAATGGTTGCCTACCCTATACATGTGTACCTCTATTGTATATGTGTAATAATAAAATAAATTATCTCCAGTTATCTTCTTCAATGTGAGCTACAAGCATGTTAGCATAAAGGTCCAAAAATGTCCGTCATAACCTACCAACACTTACCAAATGTATATCGAAAAGTAATTTCTGATTACTAAATAAAATCAACATTCTTTTTAGCAATCAGAAGACATCAAAATATTTCTTTAAATTACAAGGATTTTATGATTAATACAAAATTATGCACATAATTTAAATTTTATTTGTGTTAAAATTGTATTGGCACACTTCCTTAATAAAATAAGAAACCCATGATAGTCTAGCATGGAAAATCTTGAAAGCAAATGTAGCCTGATGTCTTATGATATGAAGATTCTTAAGACATGAAGTTAGCAGATCTTGACTCCATCGAAGATCATCGTGTTGAAGTATTCTATGTATGTAAAATTTATATCTGCATAATGTACTTTCATTGGTGCAATATGGAGAGGAGAATGCCAACTCAAAATTTAACATAGGCATTTAATTATGGTTTCAAATATCGAGGCAATTGAATGTGGTTTAGATTATGGAAATCGTCAACCAGAAGCGTAACGCAATAATGCAATACTATCATTTATTTTCAACATGGCGACCACAAAGATCATTAAGAAAGTCTGCCAATCGACAAATAAACTATGCCAAACAAGATAAACTTCAAAAGATATACTTAATCGGCAATTTTATTTCACCATTGTGATGTTAAATAAGCGATATTTACTCAATTGTTGCGCATTTTCCCGATAAAAGGGATGCATTATCGCCGGGTGTGTCAGCGAATAATAGCACTGTATTCGATCCGGCATTGATGATAGAAATTACAGTAACGTGAATTACAGTAAATAGCTGTTGAGCAACGCCGTTCGGAAGATGATCTAGTAGCCTAAAAAAGGGGCTCTAAATTGACACACTTTCACCGGCCGATGCTTTATGTTTGGCCTTGAGTAAGGATGCTTCTGTTTCCTTTCTCTCCCCACAGATTCAGGTTGTCAATTTTACGCTGGTTCATCTTGATCTGGAGTCTCTTTTTCTTTTGTTTGTTTGGTCGGTTTTGTTTTCAGATGCGCGGGAAGATGAGTAGGTTCTGGGGGTAGATGTGCTCCAGATTGAGGACCTGGACCTCGAGATGGAGTGACCAGTCCGCGTCTTCTGCAGGAAGTTTGAGGAGGGTTATCAGATGGTGATTGTTTTCTGGGAGGTTTTTCGCAATAAAAAGTAATTTCCTTTTTTTTTTTTTTTTTTCGAAACATTGCGAAATAAATCTGATTTTCTTTTCTCTTATTTTAAACTGTGGCAAACGTGAAATCTTTAACCTTTATCAGCTCGATGATTTTTTTGTGCTGAAAAACTTAAATCATCTCCAATAGAAGAAAAAAAGACTATGAAAGAAAACTGATAAAAAGACTTAGGAAATAAAGGATGGAGTTTAACTGGTTCTTACTTAATCATCTAATTTAGAGAATTAAAACTATTTTTTTAAAACTTTAAAATAAATAGGTTCTTATTGTCAGAAAATAGTTTATGTCCCCATTTTTCAAATAAAGTTCAACAATTTTAACCTTTAGTAGTCTTATAATTAATCATAAATGAAAGTATATTGTTCTCATGATCATTGGTATCAGGCTATGCATTATAATATTTAATATTTATTATTATATATACAATCCTATACTTTGGAAATAATGACGTTTTAAATTTGGAATTGCAAACAAAAGCATTTTTTTATTCTAGAACATTGCTAATTTATACATATTTTAAATATATAGTTACGGTTAAACACTTCCAGTGAAAACTTAATTATTTATCATCAAAAATTTACATTTCTTATCATCCTTAATACCATGTCAGAGGTTGCGCCAGTATTAATATTTATTATTATTAATATTATCCTCATATTGAGATGCCTCTTGTTTGGAATAGCTGCTAAAACATAATGAAATTTCAATGCAGACAATATAAGCAAACTAAATAAACCAAATAAAATGCATTAAATAATTTGGCGAGAACCAAGGGGCCAGCCTAAATTATAGGCTAACCGTTATTATAATTCATTCACTATAAAAAAAGGCATAAAAATCTGTGATACCTAGTCAGAAACTATGATCATTAATAGTTATTTCTGCAAAGGGCATAATTAGTTGACATTAAAAAATTATCTAAACTACATATAAAAAAAAGTTCAGTTTTTCTTCTTTTTTAGAAATCTATATGAAATGTCCCTTTATTTTTTAAAATATTAATGTTCTCCAAATTTTTGAAATATCTGAAAACAGATATTTCAAAAATTTAGATGTATAGATTTTGGTGTCAGAGTTTTGAGATATACATATAAATTTTTCTGTCAGGATAGAGTTCAGATATATTCCAAACCTTTAATATTCTGTAGAATATAAAAAATCAAAATATTTACTCTCTTTCAAAGCGAAGAAAACTCCAAGGAAAGGACTACAGACAGTAATTTTTTAATAGAAATAAAATAAAAAATTGAATTAATATTCATAAAGGGGCATAAAAGTGCTGATATAATAATTTTTAGAATCTATAATAATAATTCCAAATAATTATATTTTCTATAGATTATTTTAGAAAAGAAAAATACCTTCGTATGAACTTCTTAGTGATTCAAGCGAAACATTTGGTAACGTTTGGTTCTAATAAACGCGAAAGGTATCAGTATCATATAATCTTATAATGCAACATGACCATTACGTTATTAAATTTTAGAAGTTAACAGAAATTTTTAAAATTTAATGCACAAATTTAACGTAATATAGCACTCAAATCAAAATAAACAGACAATTTCTTACGATTACAAAATGAATTAAAAAATTATGTCATTAATTTACAAGGATTGATTTAAATGGTAATAGAAGATACATATTCCCAAAAATTATATCTGGTAATCATTTGTACAAATTTATTACTTGGAATCAAAATTTGCAGAGCTGGATATGATAAAATCATAAAGCTTAGTACAAGCAATATTATGATAATTATCACTTTATTTTTTTTTTTACATCCGTTTGTAAACCAAAAACAAGATATTTCTTCCAAAGATCAAACAGGATTAATAGACTCCATTGTAGATTAAGAACTCCATTTGAAGAATTAATAAAAGTAAATAAATAACTATTCTATGGCTAATAATTTCTTTTTGACACTTCATTTTTCTTTGTGGGTACGTATAATGAAAATTATGTAGTTTTGAATACATAAAAAGCAGCGTGAAATTTCTGCTATTTTCTGAATAGAAATTGTTTTTGATAGTATTCCATATTATTAAATTTCACTATCTCATTTATATTTTCCCTTACGGCTGCATTCTATTGAAAGAAAGATATTTTCGGCACGCTAAATCTGATTTCTTTTAATTTAATGCGCTAACTATATTTTTATTGAACACAGAGACAAATCAATTTATTCACTTGAAGAACTTTTCTCCAAACACTTTTCCTTTTTTTTTCTTTTCTGTCCGTATCATACGCCTCCACGACCTCTTTCCTTGTCAGAATCGATTGCATAATCATCAACTCATGAAAATAGCGAAATCTTAATTAAGTCCTTTCCACGGTTAAGCTACCCTTGATAACAATGTAGCATTCATTACGCGTGCCCCCGAACCTTGACGGCGAATGTTTTCAGTGAACTTCTGGGTGTTTATGATCCTGGATCGGTATATTTTCTTTGAAATCCTCGGCACGATATACTGATTTCTTCCACTCTCTATTTTATACACGATTGAAAAATTTTCTGTCTCGTTGATTCACTGTTTTTGATTTCACTTTACAGAGAACAGCAGACTTGGCGCCATTTTCATTCAGTCGGTGATGTATGAAAAACGCTTTATAATTCAAATCCAAGAGAAAAACATACAAGGATTTGCTATTAAGAAATGAGCAGAAAAAAAAACAAAGTTCAAACATGAATTCTTTATTATACTTTGCATGTTTTGAATATCAACAGAACAGGATTAGTAAATGTTCCATAATGATCATTTGGAAAACTGTAATCGCAACAAGAATTTGAAAAAATAAATGTCTTAATGTGTTTTCGTAATATTTTTTTCAGTAAAAATAATTTAAATAATTATCCGAGTAAGTTTGTTATTTTAATAATCAGATTATGTTTTTCTGATAAATTTTAAATGATACATTTCCTAATCTAAATATTAGTATAAAATGCTTTTTTATAATTGTTTATAATTCTATGAATTTTGAATGGCAACAAATCAGTTTAAATGTTTTTAGAAAGTAGTTGTCATTGGAGAAGTGGTAATCAAAATTAGAATTTCGAACAACAACTTTTTATATATCTTTTTACATGGAAAACTATTTAGATTACTGCAATTCTGTAAAATTCTATGTTATTTATAATAGAATAAAATGTTTGTTTCAAAACATACTGTAAATTCTTATGTATTTATTTATGCATTTTTGAAGGGACCAAGCGAAATTTATCTTATCTTAGGAAAACGCATTATTGAAATCATTGTTTCTAATTAAGACCTTTTCTGTCATTAGATAGCGTGATTTCAATTGTTTATTTTAAAAAATTGGTATCCATATGAAAAATGCTTTCACAAACTTTTATGCAAAAAAGAATTTTAAAATTGAAACGTTTCTCCATAATTCAAACTGATGCCAACAACAGAAAATAAATTAAAATTCAATTACCAATATAGCTTGCATTAATGATTGATGACACAAGAGTTAATGAACTGCCAGTTGAATGGGTAGCATACTGAACTTCAAGTTTAGAGTTCATGAGTTCGTCTCACTTAATTAATTCACTTATGCAAAATTTGAACGTAGAGTAACCAATCAAATATCTATTTGAGTTATGAAATAACTAATTGAAAGTTAAGTTATATTACGTTGAAGTTGAGTTGAGTTACGAACTAGTTTGAGTTATGAAATGACAAATACAACTTCTAGTCTTCTCCGTAGATACGAATAAAATAATAAAAATTAAGTGCTTTAAAAACTTGAACGTTTTACAACTGCAACCAATTTTCTGAAAAACTGTGTGTGTGGTCTCTAACAAATATCCACTTTTAGTTTTCAACAAAGAGATGAAAATCGTAAAAGGAATTTGTGAGAAGAATGAATTATTATGCGGAGTGGTTGAAGGAAAATCTAAAAACATATACAGTAAATAAAAGAAATTCATGCGGTTTTTAAGAGAAATAATCACGTTTAAATAGAAAATATAATGTTAAACATTGAACAAAAATTATTTCATTTAATATAAGAAGATAAATGAAAACTAGCTCTAAATTATAAAGTATATAAATGAAAAAGTCACAAAATTTCCGCAGTTACTTAAAGGTAATCCTATACATATATGTGTATAAAACAAGAAATATGACCGAAAAGCTATTCATTTTGTGAATCTAACTTAAAACTTGATTTCCCAGGAATTCAGAAGAAAGTAAGAAAAGAGTAATTGAATGTGAGAAAATTTATGGTATAGAAATTTATGACACTTCTGTTCGTTGTTCTATACGAAATCTAGATGCTTTTGTCTCTGATTCCGCCATCTCATTTACATAATAAGTTTGAGCTAGAAAGAATATTTATTTGGCAAAAAGATAAATACAATAATTCACATTAAGATATTTTGTGTGATTGTGTCCACTTTTTTATATCTATATTATTCTAAATACCTCGGACACCGATAATGGCTGGTAATGGCTGGTGTTGAAAATTGTTGTGTAAATTGTTATGGAAATGAATGTGTGAATGAATACAAGCAAAGATTAGACTGGATTGAAAAAGGGTAGAATTTCTTCTGACGCAAGCTGTATTCAACGAGCAATATCTTATAGAGAAAGAAAGAAATAAAAATTGCATTTTCTTTAACAATTGGTTAATAGCACAATGCTAAGATAAAAGAATTATCAATTACCGAAAAAAAAATGGTTTTTTAAATGAGGATAAACGAATTCTTGTTGACTGAATTAAAAAATTTCAACAGATTTAATCTATTCAATAATTTCAGTTGATTTAGTTTCCAAAATCGCAGAAAAATAAATTTTCGAAAATTTTAATTTAAATTAAGATTTAAATAATTTGATTTTTAATATAATTGATGTTTGGAAATTAAATTAAGAGGCATTGAAAAAAACAAAAATAAACTTTTTTGTTTTGTTGCTTATTTTGTTGATTTTTCAACTTTTTTTAAAAAAAAGTTGATAACTTTTAAAATAACGTGGGTTTTACCTGAAGAATTTTAAATTGATGCCAAATTCTCAAGACATTTTAACTCTTATATGCTAAATGAAAAATAGATGGATATTTTTATATATAATTTAGTGGATGTTATATAAAATTATTAGCAATACTTGTCAGAAATTCCCCCAAAATAAACATCAAACAGTGTTTTAAAATTAATATCACTAGTATTTAAAATATGTTATATATACAATTTATGCAGAGTTGACTAAATTTTTACTACTTTATTTTTATTACAAGAAATCGCAAAAAATACAAATAAAAAAATATCCATCAAAAAGTATTATGTAAAATATTTACTATCTAATTTATTAAATGATTTTTTTAGCATGAAACTGATGTATATGCATGCATAAATCATTTAATTTTACATAAAAATTATTAATGATACATGCAAACATGCAACCAAAATCAATAAAATTTACAATAATTTCATTGCGGAAACTGTAAAAATAATAAGCACAATAATGTAAAATGATTCCTATTAAAATGAGATAATAAAAAGATTAATTAATCTTTTCGTTTCAATATGAAACAATACAAATTTGTTTCCATTTCGCTTCTTGAAACAAATATTTCTCATTGAATTTAATGACTTATATTTAAATTAAAATGTTTAAAATTTTGATGACATTTATTTAAAATAATTAACCTATAAAGAATCTTTCACATCATAAAATTAATAAGTGTTTTAAGAAGAAACAAAATTTTAGTCTCATAATAATTAGCTTTTTGATATTATGTATTAAAACCTAACGTTTATCATAATTGCTCATGATTAGAAATTAATCCTTATCACAAAGACAATATGAGTGGATCACAAAGACAATATGAGTGGATGTTATTTAATATCGTCTCAGCAAATTTCCTAAGAAAAGCAGTAAAAATACATTTTTTTTCTATTTTCATAAAACACTCCATGAGTTTTCTAACTATTCAACGAAACAATTTAATTGCTTAGAAATTCATATCATAATTAATAAATGCAATCATAATTCTTTTAGGAGTAAAGATTATAAGAGAATTTGCTTCTTATTTTAGGAAAGTCACTTTGAAAATTTTCAAACCCTGCAACTTAGCAAATTTTCCTTACGTTTTCACACTGTGATTGAAAAAAATAATGAATAACAACAGGGACTTATATTGTACGTAAAAATTTATCATCAATTTTCTCTGGAATTTTTAAAATTCTCCTTGATTTTAGTACTAATCAATTTTTTCTATAAGTCTCTTGATGAACAAAATAAATATTATTTATTTGAAACATCGACAAGACAAAGATATATAAAAAAAGGAATCAATTGATCTCAGGGAAGAAATGAAGAGTTTTACGCTCTACTTCTGTTACGTTGTTCTAAAGAATGTGCTTTTATTAACGAACGTTTTGTTCTTTGTAAAGCGATTGTCGGAAGTTGTAAGACATTATAGTGAGAATTGTAACCACTCTGATCTTACTCTCACGTAAAATTGCTCACTGAAAGGCAACTGAGTTAATCTTCGGAAATTTACGAGGTACTCTTCAGAAAAAATGCTTCCGAACACTTTCCATTTTCTTATTAGAACAAAGAATTCTTCATTGTTCCACTCGTTGCCATTTCATCTGTCAGAGTATTAAAAAAGAAAATAAGTGGCGATCTTTTGAACCTTTCATCCTCTGCTAACGGCTACTTTCAAAAATTGACCACGAAAATCGAGTGTCCGGCCATGGGTAGACAATGGGATTAGCTGAAAGGAAAATTAAGGAAAGTGATTTCATAAGATACGATTTGTGGAACAATTCAGTTTTATGAGAAAGAACTGATAGGAAATTATTAAAAAAAGGAAGCCAAATTGGCTCAGCGTGCTTAGATGATTCTCATTGTGTGCAAAATGTTGATGCTTCATTGTAAAATTTTTGGGATACAATATAAAAAGTATATAATTATGTCACGCCATTATAATCAACGTTGGGTACCATGATTATACAAATAGAAAAAAAGAAAGAATATAGCACAGAAAGTTGATTTCAATTCTAGTCTCTTTTTTTCGAATCCAGGTACCAATTAGGTTGCTCATGAAAATATTTTTTAAAAATAACATTTATTACTTCATTTAATTCTGAATATATTAAAAAAATTTTATTGGAGCAATAAATAAAATTATACTTTCGCCTTTAGTTTCGTGCTTCTTTTATCTATATTTAAAATATGATGTAATTTCATATCAAATATTATAAAAATGCATTTAATTGCTATTAACAATTTAGAAAGATACTTTGTGTTAAGTTGTGTAAAGCGAAATAATACTATTCTACAATCAGATTAAAAAAATGTATATAAATTATTGTAAAGTAGTAATTGAACTGTCAAATGGATTTCAACAATTATTTAATGAAAAAAAATTATCTCATTTTATTTACATATAATCTTATTTTATATTCATTTTGCCAACCTTTCTCTTATTATTCAATTTTCGTCACATTTTTTATGCTTGAAAAAATTAGTAATCTAATAAATGTTGAAACTCTTCATTTTTTCACAAGTCAATTGTGCATTTACTTCCATTGTGTATTGTATAGACCTGCTACTTCACCCACCTTAATGCCATGCTATG
>JAPDSC010163692.1:146589-222054 GCA_026290005.1 Latrodectus geometricus
ATATAAAATCAAAAAAGGTATTTAATTTTTTCTATGGTAAAATCCAGCAGCTCCAGTTCAATTTCTAACTATTTGCCTAACATGTAAGATAGTGATTTGCAATCTTTTTGTCACGGCAGACATTTAAGGATTTTAAAATTTGGCAGCATATAAAGAAAAAGTTTCAAAGATATTTTACTTACCAATGATACACTGTGTAAAATAGCTTATGATAACACAATTTTGAATATAAAATAATATAAAATGTTCTACCGACAACAGTACGTTTATTATTTTACTTGTAATGAAAAAGAATAATAATTTTCACTTTATACATTACTAGAATTCGGAGGTGCACAAAAATGCACGCAACAATGGTTGAGAATCACTGCGATACCAGATAGAAGAGTAATTGTTGGAAATCTATACAATAGCTAGCTATTTCATGAAATCCTTACTGTGAATTGATCAAAAAAAAAAAAAAAAAGAATTCTTTAATTATCTTTTTTTGAATATCTGTTTGAAACGAGAGAAAAAATTAATTAAAAGAATTGAAATTTTGATATCTATTGGCTGGAAAGGTAACGCGAAAAGTGGTTTTCAATTGTACTTTTTTTATAACAGTTTCTTCAAAAAATTGAATAGAAATTTTAATTTAAAATTTTTTTCATGTGATTTGTCAGTTGCCATGGGGCTTATACACGATGAGGGAAAGATCTGATAAATTCACTTATCAGCACGTAAACTTCTCAACACAGCTTTTAATCGATTTAATTCAAGGAAACTTTTTATAATATAAAAATGTTTTTCAATTAAAAGTATTTGACTTTTAAAGTTTATTAAAAAGTAATATTTGTCGAAAATGTTTTTAACCATCAACAGAAAGTGTAAAAAATGTGTTCAATAGAGGTAGCATAAAAATTGTTCCCTAAGTGCAGATACTTATTTATTCAATGCATATTTTTAAAGTATAAATAATATTATTTTTCCTCAAATTTGGCAATCTTCATTCAAAAATAAAACAAATTAGTAAATAGATCATCTAAATGTTCCTGAACAAGAATTGTTTCTTCAGCAGTTACAATTTTCTTGACTGACTTTACCGACACCTGAGAAATATTTGTAACCTTCATAGAAGATATAAAAAATATAAACTCAATAGAAATTTTATAAAAAGGTTTCTTAATCAGAAGTGCTTATTTAGCCACTGGGTATGGGTAATCATATCCTTCAAGAAAATCTGTTTATACTTTTACCTGTCAGAAGCTCGTAAAACTTATAGATTCAAATTCTTTGAATGGAATTAAAATTCTGCAAAAGTTATTGATTATTGAATACAATAATGCGAATTATATTTAACAAAAGAAATAATGTTCGTTCATTTGCATCACTTATACAAAATTATCTTTTTCTCATTCTTCTAATCTTCCTGCCACAGATGTTTTTTAAAAGGGAAAGTGGCAACGAGCAGAATAAATCCAACAATCGCGAATTAGTTGGCCCAGAGGTTATTTGCAAAATGTATTCTGCAGCAAAAAATAAAATGCCCATACAATGGCAACAATACCTGAAGTATGGCTGTTCAATTCCTTGTCCAAAAATAAATTCTAATTTCATTTCTGCCTTTCCATAACAAAATGGCATCTTGTACAGTATCCTATATAGTAACAGCATCCAGGAGGAAGTACTGCGAACAAAAGACGACACTTCTTAACAATGCCGGAATCAGATCTAGATATGTAGCACTTTTCTTTTGGTATTCTTTCCTATTCGTGACGTCAGAGGAATGAAAAACATGGCGGGAAAGCCTTCGCCATGCGTGTCGACAAGTACGCTGGTCATAAAATAGTTGGTTGGGATCGCAAGAAACGGAGTGTGAAGTTCAATCTACCAAATATTTATAAATATGTAATTTAGATTCCAAGGAATTTCTCTATGATCATCCATCAACAAGTGCGGAAATTTTTTTTTCATCTAGAATTATGGCAACGACTCATTTTTAATGGCTTCCGTCTATCTTATGCGGAATCAAGCTCGGGAAGTATCAAGCTTCATGATTATAAGCTTCATTTTCACTTTTTTTTCTTAATACCCTTGAGAATATTTTAATTGATCCACGGTGTGATTGAGAGCATGGAAGATTGGGATTTTATGGGTGAAAATGATAAAAAAATAAAGGGATTTATTTTGAACGCATCAGAAGAATCAAGAACAGTGAAGATTTACGAATTTAAAGTAATTAATTTTTTCGGTAAAAAAGAAATGTAACCAGAAAAGGAAATTGAGGACCCTGTTTTATGTATACCTTAAACGTATAAAAATATTTTAAAATCTCAACTTTAGAATGTCATTGGCGACTACTTTGACATATAACTAAAAAATGAACAAGGAAATGATAAGAATAAAGTAATTTCCTCGAATTTAGTTTTTAAGCTCAAATGTTAACCGAATTGCTTTTGTTAAAAATATATTTTTTCTGAATTCCGCAGTAATCTGGTTTCAAAACGGAAAGTTCTACAGAGTATACTATGTGCTGAATTCGATACCTGACGCAGCGGACGGTTATTGTGATCAAAAATGCTATGCAAGTTGATTTTTTGAAAAGTTTAATTGCCCTGTTTATATGTGTTGTAAAAGTTTAAAAAAGAGAATGCCAGCTTAAGTACGACAATGGTGCGAAAAGATAAGATAGATGATTGACTATGTTGAGCAACTTCTTCTGCAGAAATGAATATCAGAAACGTGTTACAATAACACATTCCATTATTATTTTGACATGTTTAATGTGCTTTTCTACTTATTTGCTGAATGAATAAGTTTTCTAACTTACAGAATCAAGTATAGACGGGAGAATACATATTTTTACTAATTTAATACGTTTATTAATTTAAAAGTGAAACAATTCTCATATACAAATAATTTATAAAGGTATATTGTCCTGTTTACTTTTATTCTAATATATATCTATATAGCTTAAAACAGCTAACCTGAATGATTTATATACTATTTGGACATTTATTATTTATCATTTGTAGTGCTATTGGCAAAGTGTATCACAACTATCCTTTAGAAATGTGCATAAACTTCTATTTGAGTGAGATTTTGTGAATTTCTTCTCATCTCTTGCACCATATTGATACAGAATACTTTTATGAAAAGTCTTCTAAGAAGATAAAACTTGGTGTGTATAAAAAAAATTTCCCCAGCTACCCCTTATTAGGCAATTTAATTTGCAAAATCAAATAAGATTCTTTCAATTGGAATATTTACGAAAGTTGAATTTGTTGCTGATTATGCTAATAAAAAATAGTAATATGTAATGTAAATTAGACTTGAGGCCAATTTTTTGGGCAATTCTTGAAAATTTAACGAAATGAACAAGTGAGAGAATGAAATAACTGTCATATTTGAATAATTTAACGCATTCCACAAAATTAATGACCAAAATGAAGCTGGATAATGAAATACATTATGGAAGGAAATAAGATAATTAGCCTTATTTAGAACACTGTTTTCATTCATAGAAGCGCCAACAAATCATTCTCCAATCATTTACTATTCAGACGAAATTAAGAAACGTGGCGTTTAAGGACAAGAAGCATCCGTTATTGTCTTCCAATTATATCATTTCTCAATCCAGAAAATTTCCGGTTCTGGGAGTAGTTCACTGAGCAGATAAATTGTGAAATATTCATTTTTTTTTTCATATCAATTTATAACTGTTTGTCTGTTTAACTATCCATTCAGTTATAGCGTGACATTCAAAAGGTTGTTTTTGAAAAAAAAAAAAAGTAAATCAAGCTCGTTGGCCGCAATGTAATGTCGTCTGTCACACAAACAACAACAATAGTTACAAGCAGTGTTAAGTGAAAAACTCACCAAACCACCCTTCCTCTCATTCTTTTAAGCCCTTCCGGATATTGTGTTTTATAAATAATTCAAAAATCACAAAGGTCTTACAAAATGATTCAATTTTGTAAGACTTCAATACGTTATATTCACTTTATAACAATTAATCAGATGATATCAACTGCTGTTTTATGTAATAAATATGATATTTATTTTGTAAACGATATGATAATAAAGTCAATTGTTGAGTTCCAAATTCTACAGACACTTTTTGACCACAACGAATTGGCAGATGAAGGTTAAGTACTCTGATTATCAATTCAGTTGTTTGTAGATTTGATTATCACTTTGGAAATGGATGTTTAGTATAATGGCCATTTTAAATCCATTTATACCATTGTCGAATGACTCTTGGTGTACGAAAAGTGAACGGAAGATCTGAACAGGCCAAACTGTCATGAATATGTCCAGAGCCCAGAATTAATTTAACAGATCTTAAACTTTGGCTAAAATCTATTAAATTAATTCTGTGGGTCAAAACTCATACCCGAAGTTGCAATCTTGTCAAGGATTTAATTACAAAATTGAAGCTTATTAAATTATTTAAGCCGAAATAAATTACTAAAATCCATAAAAAAAAAAAATAATATATATGTCTGAGACTAAAATAATATATTTTTTATTCCATTTCTAATAATTCGATTTACGTTAGAAAATACAAAAAAAAACTTGTTAAAATCTTTTATATTTGTTAGTTTTTTGTGTGTTTATAATTTTAACGTTTATTTCTTAGGGTAATCATTATTCGGTTAATAATGTAAATTTGAACTTCGATTTCATACTGTTAATAATTTAATAAAATCTATTTCTTTAAAACCAGTTTAAAGCTATAAGGAAACTTAAATGTTTGAAACTCAACTTTTCCTATAAGCAAATTTGAAATATAGAGTTTTTTGGTGTAATGAAATCATTCTGGAAATGTATATTATTTATATATTAATATATTATTATATTATTATTATATTTATTAATATATTATATATATTAATATATTAAAATATATTATTATATTTAATATATTATGTTATTTAATAATGATAAAAGGCAAAGATTTTATTTTGTGCTGTATTTTGTAAAGAAAATTAACAATTAACTTTTGGTTTTCAGTTAATACATCAGATAATACCATTGTGTACTTATTGGAATTAGTGTTTAAATATTTTTTCTTAAGTATAAAGTAAATAAATTTTAATTGACTTTAGCCCATGTAGTTGTTTTCCATCTTATTCCAGAATTTACGATTCATTCTTAGTTTTACTTTCATAAAAGAATTTCTTAAATTCAAGGATAAGCACTTGTTGGAACATCTACAATACTTTGATGTCCAGCTTATCAAACGATAATCAAAGAAATTCAGTGTCATTCTGTGGGCAGATACCTGTTGCGTTGGTGATGGAGGTGATGGAGAGTTCAAGTTTGCTGTCCAACAATTACTTTCGAGCATCCTTTACAGAATAGCCCCCGCAAATGATGGATAATTCGGGTGATCGCCTACCTGCTTCATTTGAATTTTTATTCCGTTGGAACTGTGTTCCGAAAGCTAATGAATCACTCTGACTTTATAAGGCGCTAGCGGAAGTTTGTTTTCATAATAAAAGGGATTTTCATCATTTTCTGTAACCGTAACATTCATATTTTGTTGAAATAGATGAAAAATTACTCTTCCGTATTATTTTTTATTACAAATTTAAAATTGGGCTGTTCTTTCAATAAACTATTCACTAAATAAAAATTCGAATCCTCAACAATGATCAACGATCATCAGCAAAAAGGAATTTTATACGTGAATGATTATTAAAAATAAATTTTCCAAACAAAAAACATATCCTGTATTTTTGTGTCAGTGCTCAAAAATAAAATTTCTATCCTTTTAACTAATGTCTGTGTATGATTAAATTTGTACCATTTATTTCCATATGATTCATTCATTTAGTTCACTATGTTCTCGAAGCAATCCTTAGTTGAAATTGTAATACATAGTATCCTCTATTTTAAATAATAAATAATTTTGTAAGTCTTAAGAAACCTAAATATAATTTTATTACTAAATTTTAATTTGATAGATTTTCTTATAACGAAATTATCTTTCAACAAATATTAGCTAGCAAATATCAAAATTTTAGATTTTAAGTAACAAATATTTCCCTTAAAAAATTAATATTAAATATGAGAGTATAAAGTAAAATGATTTATAAATATTTTAATAAATTATAAGTAAACTTATTTTGGTAGGAAAAAATTGAAAGTATAAGTAATTTTCCATGATCACAATTTTATTTCTTTCAATTTATTGAAAATGAATTTTAAATTAAATTAAATTGATGAAATAAGATCTATTGTCAGAATAAGGATTTGTGCCAACAATATAATATTTTATCAATAAAAGTAAATACTTTATAAGATTAATAAGAGCATCTTTTAACAACTTTTCAACAGTTTTCAATGAAGATACCGGTACAAAACTGATACAGCTTTTCTTACCTATTTTGGGTACACCATGCATGTAATAAAATAGACATAGCATTCCTTAACCACACCTTATTTAATTCCTTTTGTATGGCCATATAAGATGATACAAGTAGGTTTTTGCAGAGAAAGGAGCTTCACTGTCCTCAGGCGATTTGATGTCCAGGATCCTTTAACTTTCATCAGTCGAATACCCTGCCATTGAACATGCGTAGGCAACTTCAATCGAAGTTACTTTTATAGAGAGGAATGACTCTCTTTCCTTTATGAAAGAACACCTTTAATTGGTCAAGTACCCATGCTTTATTGAACGAAGCCACACGATCGATTGAGTAGTTGAAGTCTTCAAGTTCTGTGTCTGGTAGTAGGTTTCGATGCTTACTTAAAAATATTTAAAATGGAAGACGTTGCAGGAGTGAAGAGTGATGTACAAGTCTTTCGATTTTTTCCCCAGAAGTTATTCAAAAATGAATTTTGAATAATACGAGTAATTGCTTGGTGAGTGATTTAGTACTAAGGGAGAAGAGTGTTTTAATTTTTTAATTATCGTTATATTTAATTTTTTAATTATTTATTTTGCTTTTAAGCATTATTTCCAAGATTTCCCAATTTATAATGGGGTTAATTTTCCCGATATAAAAAATTATTTCTTTAATTAATTTAATATGTCGTTGTAGATAGCCTGTTATATAAAGGTTGTTGTAAGGTTTTTAACACACACCTCATATCTTGTCTTACTGGAAGACTTTTTCATGGGTACTGCTTCTTATTCATTTTTTGCCCGATAGGAGTCAAAGAAAACTGCATAGCATCTCCTATTATTATACAAAGTCTAATATTGAACTGTGGACTTTCATCTCTAAAAAGCGCAGTACTGTTAAACCCTGATGAGCTGATTACTTAATATTTAATGTGTTTCTAAATAAATAAATAAACAGATTTTTTATGGAAACCAAAATTGGTACTATGTTATTTTTGATTTATTATTAACCGCGAGCAATATTATGCAGCGTTACTTCGTGAATCAACTCGTGTAAGCTGTTTTGCTGTTTTATAATGTTTCGCAGCCTATTTAATTGGTATTTTTAGAGCAAATGTCTGTATTCCAGAATGACATACGATAAACATAAATTGAAATCCACTACTGGAGATGATTGAAAATAATTATCTTCTATTTGGCTTCATGTTGGAAAGGTAACCTTTCAGCAGAAATTTGCTGTACAGTTTTAACATCCAGAGTACTTCTGGCAAGACTTTTTATATATAATAGCCCCTATTGAAAAGAAGTTCCGAAAACTGTTTACCTCCAATTCCGAGGGAAAGCAAACTTGAAATTATAATATTACTGTACCCAACATATTCAATAGTTCTTGGGCAGATCCTGGTCCTTTCCACTTGGAGAGGAAGGACCCTGGCATATGTTCTCAGTGAGTCAATAATTCCCAGATTTTTGTATAAGAGTGAATGAACTCAATGTATAGACTTTTCTATCTAGGCAAGTCACCCAAGTTACTGTTTCCATGGTTGCTATCAAGGTTATTATTCATAGAAATTGACTTGAAATGATCGGTAGATCTTATAGAATAACCATTCCTGCTGGTGCCCAACTTAAATTCATATTGCAATACAAAGCAATATGAATTTAAGTTGATACATGCTGGCTTAAACTTTTTTAAAAAAGGAACAATTATCAAAAATAAGGTATGAGAATATAGTTATATATTTTATTTTTTTAAATATATAATCACTTCATTTTCATAAATTTTTAAACGAAACCAAACTTTAACTGAAATAAACAAAATATAGATATATAAATCTTATTGTTGAAACCTTCATGGTGTGAAATTCATAAATTATTCATATTTCCAAAAACAAACATAGCTTGAAGCAAGTCGACAAAGGTAACTCCAGTGTGTTTTCCATATTTTACCATAAGACACAACATGAAATATATATAGTAATGATACATCTTTGGAAAATAACCTTTCCAGAGGCTATATTTAAATCGAGAAAAAAAATAGAAAATTTCCGGTGCCACAAATATTGCTAATAATAAATATGCAAGACTGGCAGTGTCAAATGAAGCTCACCATGCTATTTGATTAGAAAACAAATGGTATCCACGGGCAGAGGTCGTGATCTTCTGATGTCCGAGTCAAAGGTTGTTAGGGAAAGCGTAGGGAATTAGGTATATTTATAGATTCACTTGTCCCTACATTGATCCTTCTCTTGATAAGTAAACAAAAACACTTTCACTTGCTATTCCTTTTAAAGGAAGCTAAATAAGTAATTGACATAATCATTCAAGTTAGAAACTTTTTATAGACCTTTTAAAATTCCCTATCACGTACAAAATTTCAACGTAAAATATGATAAGCTTTAAAATAATATAATCAAAGGTATATATATATATATATATATATATATATAACCACTTATACAATTTTCTATTTAGTGATTCTTTGCTGATAAAGTCAAGTAGAATAGGAAGTCATTATATCAAAATGTATGACAGAATATCTCAAGCTAAAATAAATAGTTAACATTACTTACTTACATATACAAAACTTTAAATTTATGCGTGAATACAGAGAATGTACCCAAATTGTCGATTTAAGAATTGCCAATGTGATAAAATATTTTTACTATAAGTTCGATATTTTTATATAAAACCGTTAAAATTTAAACCAATAAAACAGAACATATTTTAGAAAGGAAATTAAATACACATAATGCACAGAATATATCCGTATTTTTTAAACAAAACTGTCGTTTTGATGTGTTTGCTGGGAAATGCTTTTTGGTATGCTTGCAATGACTTCACAAATTCGATTATCAATTGCAATTTTCAGATTATCTGTTAGGCATGATCTTCATGAACTCTACTAAAATATGAAAGGTTGTCAGATTTTTTGAGTATGTGATGGTTTCCCAAAGAATAACTGAAAACAATGTAATCAATGCGTGAAATTTGTGTTCTTTCATGTGTAACTGCTTACATGAAGCCATGCTTCAGAAATATTATTTTATCCAAAAAACTGATGTTGTGAGTCAATCTCAAGAACCATTAACTAACTATAAGAAAGAATTACCCAGAATGCTATTCTATAATTTTAGTGCATAAAGAAAAGCAAATAACAATACTTATTAATAAAAATACAATCTAAAGAAATAAATAAGCAAGTAAAAAATGTATTTGGAATCTGTAAACTTTCAGAACACTCTATACGAAACATAATTCCTAATTTCATGTATTTATATATTTTCTGAGAACATAATTCTGTGTGTTTCCTCTATAATCACGAACTCTTATGTTTTATATTTAGAATAAATTTGACCTAATGCTTTTGAGCCGAAAATGTTTATATACATTCATTAAGAACTTAGCCCAGGGGTCGGCAAACTGGTCTATATAGACGCCAAGGAGTCTATTTAACAACAGTAGGGGTCTATCTGACCAAAGGGGTCGAATGGGGGTCTATTGGGACTGGAAGAAAAAACAGTTCTTAATACGCAAATCACAAATATCTAACTGCGTACGTAAAAACTTAAAATATTTTTATAATTGACTTAATTTTATATTCTTTATAGAAAATAAAATAACAAATCAGAAAACAATCTGCCCCTTTTTTCCTTATGGGTTTCGAGGGGATTTACGGTTAAAATTGACTAATTTCGAAACCAATATAGCGAACCTTGCCAAGAAACACTAGGCACACTTTTCTCATTAAGAAGTAAAAAATCTGTATCTACTTTACTTACTGTTTCTGATTTATATTAAATATTTAGACTAATATATAGTTTTATTTTAATTACCTGAAAATTACCTTTGTGGGGGTCTATGGAGATTTCGAAAAATTATATAGGGCGCGATGATCAAAAAAGTTTGGCGACCCCTGACTTAGCCATTAAGTGTTAGCGATAAATCATGTTAGCGGTAAAAAAGATTCAATATACATATGAGGATTACGTTTGAAAAAAATCCCTCTAGATTGTCATAAAATATTGCTTATTAAATAACCAGATACCTGTATAAAATGTTTCTTTAATCCGTATTGACTTTTGAACTCATTTCATAACAAAGTCAACTTAAATATAATCTGGTTAAAGTAACATATTCAGTCCTTAGTAGAAGTTAAATTTCGTAAGCTGAGAATTAAATTAATAAATATCGTTCCAATAATGTGATAGTGAATCAAAATCATTTTAGAGATTATTTTAAAATAAAAGTAATCGGGCAATAAAAATTTCTGATTAAGCTGCTTGGGCAGTTAAATTATGTTCACTGCAAATCTTTCGCGGTAAACTATTGTGTATCACAGAACATATTTCTAAATTTTATTTCTTCCCTTTATTTATTTTAACTGTATATCTTACCTTTAATTTAATCCTACGCAACAGCAGATGAAAAATTATGTATATGAAAACAATGATTTTACAAATTAGAAAAAAATAACGACTGTTTTTATTAAACGATTTATATGTTCCCAATACAATTTCATGGGGTTGCGTGCTTATAAAATACCGGAAATAAAACCAGTGCTGTCAAATCCGTGGTATCATGGAGTAAGATTTATTGATTCAATTTAAGAAAGGTGTCGATCCGAACAATCATGCGATATCAGAATTTCAAATTCAACCCCATCGTGAATTGTACCTTCTCTGTTCAGTTCTAATTTATTTCGAAAAATGGCGGTTGATTGGAATTGTCCCGCATAATTTAATAACAAAACATTCATATGAACTAGAAAAGTAGATGGAATTTAAAGTAGGAAATGACAGCTTTCTACTTTCGCTGTTATGATTTAAAGATGATGTATCACTGTTATGAATAGTTTATTAGAATAAAGTTTCTCTGCTTAAGCTGATGCAAAACTAAAAATGGCGTCTGTTCTAATTATTCGCATCTTCAAGGCGTTCGAATTCATTACGGCGGCTCTCTAACTGTGTCCGTGATTAATATTCAAGGAAAATCAACGTACTGAACGAAAAATCTGATATTAACGTGTAATTAAAAAAGATTATTTTCCACTTATGAGCAATTATTTCCTTCTATTTTGTTAGAAATTCTCATTCAAAGTTTCTTTTATTTTATCCGTATTATGTGTTCATTATAAGGAACATTTTAGCACATTCAACTTAAAACAAATTCTTTAATAAGATAATGGCGGGAATCGAGAAACTAATATATAGACACAAAGGATTCATGATTTAGCAAAAAAAAATTAAATGGGTTTTTTTTTTTTTTTTTTTTTTTTTTTGCAAAGTACAATATAGTTTCCAATTTTATAAAATTGTTATTACAATATATATTTTCTACTCTTATCAAAAGTTTAAAAAAGTTCTAAAAGTTTAAATAGTTTACAAATCCATAATGTGCTGATTAATCTAACTTCTTGAATGATTTTGTCTTCGAATGATTGTTTTGATTGTTCATTCATTTTGATTATAAATAAAATGATCTTAATATAATGATAAGAAATATTAAATCCAGTTTCTCAGTAATAGCATTTCAAGGCTAGAATCTTCTTTAATATATTGGGTTATTATAAATAATCGCTTTTAGAATGTTGCTAACATATTAAACCTTGATATTTTTTCATCTAATGATGATAAAGATAGTTTAGAAAGGAATTGCATTTATTTATAGTTTGCTCTTTTTTACGTCCTACATATACAAAATGTCTAATGTTGAAATTTATTTTAATAACAATTTGAGCATTTTATTATTGAATGAGCTACATTTAAAATGAACAGACCTGAATGAGGCAACCCTAAGGGAAGGAATTTAGCGAATCAGTGCCCTTTTTTTTCTTATTAATAAGGCAAAAATTAAAAGCGTTATCTTTGCTTTTTATCCCTATACCGAGGTTAGGGCCTTAGGCAACTGCCAAAATTGCAAACTGTGATTTGCTTCCTGAAAACGAACAATTTTTATGTAACATTCATTGAAAGTATTTTTTATAATATTTTGCAATCATGTGAAAAGTGTATTTGGGTTTTTCTTTTATAAATGAACTCGATAGTCGAGTAAAAAGCCGGAAGTGACCTTGTCAACGAAATGACGCCCAATGCGCTTCAGGCAGAAACAGTTTTCAAACTTCAATGTTTTGCATACGTATATCTGATCAATTCATTGCATAAATTGAGTAACTATTATAAGAATGTAGAAACGAAGGCGAACCACTCATGGATATTAGTTTGTTGATTGAACTAAAGAATCAAATATGTCTTCTAAAAAATAACAAATTACATATTGTGATGAATGAAGTTATATTTGAATTTTATAACAATAATTTAATATATGTGATTGATCCGTTTTTCTATTATATTAATATTATACGAGTATCATATCATTATTAATTAATAAGTACATTATATAATAATCAATATCAATATAGAATCTTCTTAATCCGGACTAATAAGTGATCCAGATCATCCGAATTAATGAAAGTACGGATTAAACAAAATAACCTATAAATCGAGTCAAGGTATATAAACAAACCCCTGCACACTGTAAAAATTATACTTTGAATTTAAGGGGATGAAATATAAAACAGCTTAAGAAAATTTAATACATTATATAGCTATTTTACGTATATTAAATATCAGATGAAAAACTACTTTGTACATGATGGTCAGTTCTCTTTCATCATTATCCACACTTGACATGTCCATTAGTTGGAAGAATCTACTGATCTTTTGTTACCTAGTGGTCATTCCTTGAACAATTAACCATCAGAAATATCACAAATGTTTGTAATATCCTGATATGGCTTCATTGCTGTTGTCTTGAATGTATTTGATCACAAAACTTAAGTGATCTTTCTTCTCACTAAGTTTGGGTGTAGGGTTATCGTTTTCATTCTCTCCAGAGCTTTCTGCTGTGGTCACACTGCATGCATGTACGTATAAATGGCTGCCCGGAGTAAGCGAAGTCCTGTATAGTAGGGTCCCAATTAATGAGAGTTTACAGTACATTAATTATTACAGCAGTTTTAAAACTTTAAATTTTAACATACATACATATATGAAGTCACTGGATATATATGCATATTCTATTTTCACGAATAGACAAGTGATTTATATATAAGGATGGTAATATAAGATACAATGCTGAAACCATTATAGGACCCCTACTTCGCCAACTCATGAATTTGAAGCATTTTCTCGCGCATGCTCAATAATTACTCGCTTGTTTTTGCCTTTTCATTGGTCGCTAATTAAATTTCACTTGGAAATAGCGGTAGAATTTTCGCCATGGCATCGGTGTTTTTAAAAACGCGCCAAGGAGGGGACCTAAAGCGCATTTTCACCATAATAAGATGATGATTAGACGAGAATAAAAGAAGGACATATTTTTAAATGAAGAGTATCGAATAGCTTATCAAGTATCAATACATGTCTAATACTTTAAACATGAGTTTAGCATATATTATTGTATTATTGCTGATGCATTAAATAGAGTTTTTGTTGAACTAATGAAGAAAATGAAAATTTAACCTTAACTTAAGTTTCTCAAGTAATATCATTTTGGCCCAATAACAGAACTGCGCTTTTCAAAATGGAATCTCCTCGGCTTGACCTTACCTACTGTTAAAAAAACAGGAGAAAAATAGGCGTTGAATTTTCTGTATACACATTCCGTCTCCTTGAGTAATTCTGAGATTTTCAAGTTTAAGATTGTTTTTTTGAAAAGCTCTCCAAAACAACAAAACAAACTGGTCGCTAAAAATAACTTTACAACAACTTTCAACTAGCTATTAATTATAAATGTAAAACAATATAGGAATAATGTCTTTATGTTTAATATTTATAAACGAAATTATGCTGAATTTCACGTACGAATGCTAAATATTTATTCATCTGTTTTATCCAACAAAATCTTCTTGTATGTGTGATTTTTAAGGATAATTATAGATAATACACATGACAAACGGCAAAGTTACAAATAAAATGAATTTCAGTAAAAAAAATCTTAAATATGATAGAATACAAGTAAATAAAATTAATAACCTATATTGTTATTCCTATTTGTTCTCTATTTAGTAAGAAAATATTGGAAATAATATGTACAAAGAAACATTTTTCCTCCATTAAAAAATCTTTTTTATAGATAAATAAAAATATTCTAACAATTTCATTTAAAATAAACTCTAAATTTGATCATTTTGCGATCACTTACATGGTGTTTTGTTTTAACTGACCAGAATATTGAAAATGTGTCATCATTATAAAAAAAATTTGTTGGGCTACATATCGGTTAAACAGATTAGTTCCTTATAATTCAACTCTAAAAGTCTTGCCTGAAAAGTTACTGAGCTACATAATCGAATAAAGGGATTAATTGCATATAAAACTCAACTGATTGTTATCTTGAAAAATATAATTGATTGTTGTCCTCATATTTTGACTGATTCAGATTTAATGGAAGCTCATGATTTATTCATCAACAACAACAACTCTAACTTATTCAAACAACAATTCACGTGATTCTTACTTCAGTCTAAATGAAACAATATCATTGGTCCATGCAACCTTTGTTTAAATTAACTTTACAAGTTGTAATTTCGATTTCCCATATTTCACAAGATTCTCTTTCATTGATATACTTAAGCATAATCTTTTTAGTTATTAATAAGTCCGATAATGTCTTTAGATGGATTAGTTGGTGGTAAATAAGAGTTGCCAAGCTTATCTCATTGTTCGTATTAAATATCTATTATTATAAGGGAACAAAAAAGTTTGATATAATCTTTACATCATTTACAAATAAAATATTTGTTGCCATTTTTCTCTATTTTCAGTCAACCCATATGTTTGAAAAATAATTCATTGTAATATTGATACTTAAAAAATAATTTTTACGATAAAGATATCGCTTCTTCAAACTTTTGTTTAGCTCAATTGCTTAGCTATATTTAAATATTTATTGTTTTAGTCTAGATTTTGCTAGAATCTATACGGAATCGGCCCCTTCAAATCTGAATTAGGAAAGTATAATATCAGTTTATTTCTTCTGTTAATTTAATCGATGCAGCCTTTGTATAAGCTGTTTATCATCTTAATTGGAAATTAGTATTGAATTTCCCCATATTTTGAGAGTGGTTTTGGCCTCATTTAATACGTAATCTTACGTGATATAATTTTAGAAATAAATGTTCTCCTCTAAAAAGATAATAGTTAAATGCAACTAAGATAAGTTTTTGCGATATTTCTATATATACTTTAATATTTTCAATAAAATACTAAAGAGTTATAGATATGCCTTAAAATCTAAAAGAAAATAATTCAGCGTAATTCCCTTTTATTTATTACTTGTTCAAGTACTCATACAAATTCAGAACAAGCTGGTAGCCGAGGGTTAACGCTACGACCTTCTGTTCAACAGTTCATGAGTTCGAATCCCACGAACGAATCCCAGGTTGGATGTTCGTAGTAGTTCGGAATCCATTTTAAGTCCAGTCTAACTAACTCTCGTGTGATAAAAATGACCATAGAGCGACAAACAAACCAAGCATATGAAATCCGTTTGTTTTCGTAAAAGTAATATCATGTTATATTGGGAAATAACATGAATCATGTTATAAATGAGAAAAGCCTCATTTTCGTATCCGAAAGGTAATCGACTCGATACCTAACACAGACAAAGACTGCCGTGCTGAGATGACTTATGCATATTAAAAAGTTTTGTAAATTCTAGTGTTCCTTCATTGGTGAAGCGTGGTCTGGAAAGGAGAGAGCTAACTCAGATATCGACTTCGTCATTTGACAGTGACCCAAAATGATAAGGTGGTTGGTTGTATTGAGCAGCTGAAGTCGGCAAAAAGAAAACAGCTGGAAAATGAAATAAATTGACAATAACTCAATGTGTCAAGAAAAGCGTGAACATTTATAACATTTATTATAAATTTATGCTCCATTTTTCTCTATATCATATAATATACCCTTATATTTTTAATTAATATGAAAGTAATTATTTATTGTAATATAAGATATTTAGATGGTGATTTTACAACAAATATTCACAAATTATCATTTGGGGTACTTTGAGTACATTAAACAGTTAACTGATTTTCATATGTGTCATCATACGATAAAACTCCCAGCAAAAGTTATTTCTAAGAAATGAACAAGAAATTCTAGTAAAGCTAATTAGGTTATGAAAAACATCAAGGAAATTCCTTACGAAATTTTGGTTTCCGGAACCTAGAATTGATCAAATTTCATAAGATCCGAAGCAAATTATACAAGAATTTCACCGCAATTAAAATTCTCTGGAAGTATTTAAAAAGTGAAACAACAAATAAAACCAGAATTTAAATCTTATGTAAGACACAAATGATATAGTTAAAAATTACTTGTGATATTTTCTCCTGCTCTATAAAGCAGTGGTATTAGATGTTTAAGTAGATGTCACTATTTTTCATGTAAAACAACCTAGAAAAATAATCTTTTCACTTTTTAAGGCAAACATTTAACTTAATAAAACAACCGGTTTACTTTGGAAAACAAACTTTAAAACTGATGAAAATAATTGAAATTTGTGTTTTTTCCCTTCATAAACTCTCATTATCAGATGTAGTGTTTGCGCTCCAATTCGAGTATTAGCTATGATATTTAGGCCTTTCATAAACTTTTTTTCACAGAATCAAACTAGAAAATAATTAGTGTTTGCATATGAAACACTTTCAGTTAAAGGTATTAGATAATACATTAATTTTTTTGAGTAAACAATTTACCTGAATTGAGCGCACAACAGAACATGAAGTTTTCTACAAATGTAAAGGAAATTTAACTACATAATTAGTATTAAACAAAAGAAAATAATAAATTGATTAAACATATTTAAATATAATATAAAATGCCCTCATATAAATACTATAGTCAATAAATTGTAATATAAATACTGAAAGGTAAATGCTTTGGTTCCAGTTTAATTATTACAGTTTCGATTCCCACATTGGATGCTAATTTTTGAAGTGTTCAGAAATTTATTTTAAACTTAAGGTTTTAGTCGAATGAATTTTTACACTAAAAAATGACTATAAGTTAGCAACTATATAATGCAAAATGTAATAAGGCGTGATCATATGTATTTATGATTAATTGATGGTGTCAAGTGATGTTTTGAATTGATATAAACAAAGATGTTTGTATAGAAAGTTACCTCCTATGCTAGAAATATAACTGACCGTAACTTCATAATCTTAAGATAATGCAAAGTATATCTTATATAATGCAAAGTTTGTTTTTTGCTGTCAACTGATTGCCTAACAGCTAAATTATGTCGCATGTAGAACTTTTCTAACATCTACATAATATTATTTGAAAGAAATTTTCATAGATAAAGTAATCGTGTATTCCAAGAAAGAAAGTTCAGAAAGCTTCTAGGTAGCCACTCTGACAGTTGTTAATCATAAACACAACATTTGTCATTAGACAAGGGAACGAACTTTGAAACTTCCCTCCGTAGAGCGTGAGTTCACTGAGCCATGAAATATATTAATATATTATTACCACCATCGTAATGCATTTTTTAACATTTTCTTCTTTATTTCAATACAATTCAATAAATATTGAAATGAGACTTAAGAAATCACTAATTTACTTATGCACGGTAACCAGTATATATATATATATATATATATATATATATATATATATATATATATGACAATCTAAATCATCAGTATCAGTCAATCAGTCATGGCACTGACAGTTCCAGAGGCCCAGGGCGTTCTAAATTAAAAATTAGCGTTTTTTCTAGCATACATCTTTCACGTTCGTTAAACATTTCCTCCTGACTACCAGATAAACTTCTTAGTTTTCCTGATTATGCCAAATATTTTTTCAACGCATTTGTCAATCGATGTTTACATATCATTTTATTCTTTCCATTATTTGGTGTAACTGAGAAAACTTCTTTTAATATGCAATCGATTGTTCACATGTATAATATGCCAAACCTATTGAGCCTGCTTACTTGTTTGTAATAAGTAAACTTAATGGCATGGAAGTAGTATATGAATCTAATCAATTTAATAACTTATATCTCTTGAACATACGTAGACTTAAATCTCATGAACATTTCTAATATGCAGAATAGCGTCTTCTAGGGAAAATACCAATATTTTTTTTTAAATTCCACGAAAAATATTTCTCAAGACACGTGTTCCAAGGCACCCAAAACTTTTCCCTCATTTGTAATCAACGTTCATGTCAGTGAAAAAATCTTACAACATCTAAAAATCTAACAATGATACATAGTCCAAGATATTAGAAGAACATCTTTTATTCCCAGTAAATCAAACCGAGTAAAGCTAGTTTGTATGGAATTATGCTCAAAAAAGGAAAGAATTATAGAAATGCATACATATATAATTAACTTTTCATCTTTTTTTTATTCAATCACTTTTTAATTCTATGCACACTTGTATATAAGTTTTCAAATTTACATACATAGAACATCATTGGCGTTTTCAGAGATTGTTTTGTTTAGTGATCCAGATGTCATACATCATCATAGCACTTATCTTCCGACAACTTTTCCGAGGAGCACTCACGTCCTTTATTTCAGACAATTAATTATCTTTAACCTTCCTACCGAGTTGCCAAATTAATCTTAAAATGTAGTTAACAGACAAAGTGTTTTGCAACCATTGCTTGATCCTTCTCGGTTGTATCATTCAAATATAATTGAGGGAAGAAGTTGATTGATCTTCCTTCATTATCTTACACTTTTGGCTCCCTGGTGAAGTTTTTAACTTTAACCGTCGTCATTACCATAAAGGGGCAGAGAGTGTCAAAAATGAAAAATATAGAAAGAGCCCAACTGACCTAAAGACGGTCAGAATTATTGCATAATTTCTAGCTGCGTTCTAAATTCTTATATTACTTAAGCACATACAGTTTTTAATAATCAATTTACCTTTGTGTTTTAAAGACATGAATTTAAATAAAAAACTTAACTATATTATATTTTAATAGATATTCAAATATTTATCATTAAAGAGCACATTTGTATTTGATTAGATTTCATTTTAAAATTAATTTTCACTTCTTAATGATGTTACGGTGATTTTAAAGCTTTAAAACATTTACATATTTAATGAGAATTTCGCTTTATTTTGATTTTGAAAATAATATTCCATAAATAATATTTTCGTACTTTTGAAAATAATTCATAATTACCTCCAATGAAATTTATATCTTTAGCTTATTAGAATAATTTTTGTAGATGAGCCCATCATAGAAAATATAATATTTAATTAATATTCTAACTTTGTTGACCTATTCATTATAGTAAAAGAAAGCTGTCTCGCTCGCGCGTGGTCGCATATCATTAAGGCAAAAAAAGCTAAATTGAACATAAATTATTTAGATTAAAAATCTTGTATACTTTTCTGCCTTCGAATTACATTTAATCATTGTATACAAGCATTTTGTATACAAGCCGAGTGCATAATGAAATAGCTCTCTTCCTTTCAAAGTTAATTTCCCGAAATTTTTATCATTTATATGAAAATTGGTTAGTTACTTAATCATGAAACGTCTTAACAAATTTTTTGCAAAAACGAGGAATTATTCTTTATCTGAGGAAGCGTATTTAAAATTACGAAATATATTTCTTCTTCTATACCAAGAAAACATAGAATTGGATATGCTAAAATGATAAAATAAAATAAAAGACCCAAAAAATTTATTTTTTTTAATTTATTTATTTATTTTTTTTATTTTATTTATTTATTTATTTTTTTTTTTGTAAGTGCAGAAAAATTGGTGAGAAGAATTACAATCCATCACACAAATTTTCTGTTGGTTTATATAGATGTCTCTAAATACTGAGGATTCGATAATATCTGAATCAATGGTTTCTAGAAAAATATAAAACTTATATGTGATTTTAAAAGCTAAATTTTTTTCAAAATTTGGCATTCTATTTTAAGGTGGCATTCTATTTCATAAGTTTAACTAAATAGTTAAATCAAAAATGCAGCCAAATATATCAATTCTTTAATTATTTCTGAGGTATATGCTTGTATAACTATATTGAATATTATATTTAGAGTTTTTATAGCGTTTGAAAATTTATAATGGCATTTAATTATTTTCGAATTTTTTTTAGATCTAATCCAAAACCAGTTATAGTAAAAATCAATGTAGATTTTTTTTTATTGTAAATTAGGAAAATATTCAAGTGTGGGCTTTTTTATTTAAAAAATACTGTAAGATTATATTTTCTTAATAAGATATTTATGCTGAGAAAATTTTTATACATTTATTAAGTAAAGCTTAGCAGAATTTATTTAAATAAATAAATTTTGCTCAAATATATTCAACCGAATCATTCAAATACAAGATTTGTGTAAATCTGCAAAAATATAAGTAAAGCATTTATTTTTTAATTTAAATTCTATGAAAATTAACATAACTTCTCTTGTGTTGAAAAATTCTTAAGAAACTAGAAATTTTTATGAAATATAAAAAAACAATGGAACATATTTAAGAAAGCAACAGTTCTACCGAATTTTAACAATATAAAATATATTATCGATAAAATTTCTTTAAAAATTTAATAATTTGATTTCATACGTTTCGTGACAAAACTGATCATTAAAATGCACTCAAACTGCCGTGGAATAAAAAAATTGGAAGTTTTTCATGTATTTATTTTCGAATGATTTATTTATTTTATTTCTTGTTTACCTTGTTTAGTTCCTAAATTTATTTTGATTAATAATACACGAGTACATAACCAAATGATTGACTTTTTGTAAATAATAGAATATTTATTCATATATATATATATATATATATATATATCAATTTATTGATTTTTTGAATGCCAATTATATTCAAAATTTTGGACTATAATACGTTTAATGACCCAATATTCCACTGCCTTGTTCTGAATGAACTCCATTAACAAGTCCAGATCCTAATCACTATTTAACGGGCGATCGTTTGCTCTATTGCTTTTAAAAAGAAGTGAAATGAATCGTACGGCAGCGGTTCTATCGATAACGAAGTATTTCAGCAGCGTTGTTTAACATGAAACAAAACCATTGACATTCATCAAAAGATATTGTTCGTAATCTGTTTAACGAAGATGGGGTCGGGCAGACAATATACTGACAGTGCGTGAGCTGTTTTTTGTTCTTTGGATGCAAAGCCATAATTGGAAATATGTGTAAGGGATGCGCAAGGAATAATCGTAGGTGAACAATAAAATCTGCAATCTGTAATATCGATTTCAATAAAATAAAACACGTGCTTGTATCTTATCGATACATCGGTTTTTTGACACAGATTCCAAAGAAGATTAGACAGTAATTAGTGTGTTTTTCAATAACTTTAAAAGACTATACAAAAATATATTGTTTAGAAGTAATTGATCCCAATATATGGAACTTACATGAATTGATTTCTATTTTATCAATGAATTAGCCCATTTGCTCTTAAATCTGAATAATTGACCTTTAAATTCCATTTCACGCACTTTGTAAAGAATTTTAATGGGAACTGTCTCTTAAAGCCGGAATGGGTTGGTATACATTTTATAATTCTTATTTTTGTTTTATCAAATAAGTAGTGTAAATAGATAAACCGTCCACACTCAATCACCCTAGATTGAATTTTAAAAAAAATTATGGAGTTCTATGGTAAATAAAAAATAATTTTGACAATCCAACGTAATATTAAGTTTTTCATGAAATTTTTTATCAAAATATTAATGTTTTACATGAAATCTACCATTTTATGTAAAAACATAAAATGGTAGATTTCATGTAAAACATTAATATTTTGTTAAAAAAGGGAGGCCGTTTTTTTCTAGAAAGTAACAAATATTGATTAATATATGTTAACTGATAATATTTATAGATATATTGATAAACCAGTTATAGATTAACTAGAAACTGTTAAACTAGAACTAGATTAAAGACATATTGGTAAACTAGGTTACTGCTATAGGATTCTTGCTGCCTATATTTCTGCTGACCAAAACCTTAAAAGAACAGCTGACTACTGGTATATTTTGGACCACGATCATATAAAGAGATCAGTACCATATCTGACAGATTTCTATCAACGTCACATCCGTAGAAGGATCTTGTATAATACAAAACTAGAAATATGCATTGACTTTTTCAGCATTACATTTATTCGGCTGGATCAGATATTGAACCTTAACTTCCGGAAAAGTGCAACGTCTTCTTTTAATAAATTATGGGGTATTTCTAAAATTTATTTTAATTCATTTCTGAAAATATATTATTCGTGTCTAAAGTAATATATTTTTTATATACTGGAGTTAAATTTGTGGAAAAGTTTCGTAAATATACCAATACATTTAAATTTAAATAAAAATATGATATTTTTTTATGTTAGAGAGAACTATAATTAAATTGGTCGCGTATTATTTGTTCTATTATATATGCCATCATTAATAAATCACCAATAAATAATGATATAAAACAATAAACATGTTGGCATTAAGCTAGATCAAACGGGGATATTTCATATTTAAAGTAAACAGGAAAAGAAATTTTATAAAGTAATTTTTTTAATTGTCATTAATGGTTGTCGATGCTTCAATTGTTAGTTTAGATTGTGTTATTGTTAAACATTTTTGGCTGCTTTTTTAAACTGATAGAAGCCAATTAACACAGCTATAGCTCCAGTCATTTTGAAACATAGCCAAATAATAAAAATCACCATAATAATTGGAGCACTACGCTACACACCACATCTACAAAATTTTAAATGCATTTAGGCTCTCTCAGCATCTCGATGTTAGAACTAAATCAGGTATCAAACCCACTACCTTCAGGCATTGAGAGCGAGGCTTTTTCTTACCAGTATATAGGAGTCCATTATCTAGGATAGCATAGACATTGTTTCTTATAATACATAGATCCTACCAGCATAACTGTCTTTAATGGATCATTTCCTCGAAGTACTTGAGTTACTAATGATTGGCGTTAGTGTTCTGAGAAGAACGCATATATACAGTAGTGTATGATCAGTTGTTTAAAATTCATACAACTATAAAAATACATTTTTACGATCTTAATCCTTATAAAAGTACTTGTCCTTATAATTGTCCTAGATTATTTAAGTAATTATTTTTGAGAAACCAATAAGTTCGATTCACGTAAATTGTATTTTAGGATTACGCAAAATTAGCTAGATAAGAGAGAGACTTTTTAACTCTTTAAATTGCTTCTAAATAAATTATAGAATTTTTAAAAAATGCAATTAAATTGGAATTTTGTTCCCCTTGTGGGTAATGAAGTCGTGTTCGTGTCAGTGTGGTAGCAAATCGAAACCTAATTCAACTGAAAGTCACAAAGCTGAGAATTTGCATATTAAACATTAGGTATGTCTTTCTTTATATTGGTGTGGTAAAAAGTTTCCTCATTTAGATATCTTCTGAGTCAAAGTGACTGTGACCCGAAATGACGAGTTGCTTTAATTGAGTATCCAGCTTCGACTGGAAATGCAACGTAAAAATACAATGTAATGCAATCATCATCATATTATTAATAGATATAATTAAATTTGTTTCAATACACAAAACACTATAAATATATATCTCATAAAAATTAGACTTTGATGATTTTGCTAATAAATCACGCAAGAAATTATGAACAATGTGTTATTTCACAAAAAATATAAATCTTCTCATCGTTTGGATATTAGAAAAAAACAATATTCATTGGATGTGAAAAAATAGAAATTTAATATAATTATCAGACAATTAATGGAAAAATAAATTAATCGCTCGTGAATTCGAGCAGAAATCTCATGAAAAAAGTAGCCACCTCAAAAACGTGGCTAATTATGTCATTCCCCTCCCCCCTTGCTAATTACACATCTACGAGACATTCTTGTCGTTGGTACAAGTGAAGCACGCGCCTCGCTGCCGTTCTCTGATCTTATTCGTAAGTAAACAGTCTATTAATCGGGTCTATTAACCCAGAATATGTATCGCGGTCGAAGTCGGTAATGGCCTTTTCCTCAAACACAAACAAGACATCGAAGTCACCATCGTGGCTGATAAGAAGAAAAGAAAGAGGGTTGTCGTTTTCATTGAGAGTCTATGCGACATCCTTCACTTAGCTAAGCATTCGATCTAATCATTTTGTATCAAACAATTTAGTTCTTTTGTATGCTAGATAATCACAGCATACATTGACTTGAGCCTCACACATTAATACACGTATTTGACACTATGGATTATCTAATAATGAAAGCTAAAATTAAGTTCTTTCTAGAATACATATTGTTAATTTATCTCCAGGAAATTCTTCGTAAATGTTAGGCTGTGTTGACGTGATGTGTAAGAAGAAATAAAGAAAATTTCTAAGCACTCCGAAAAACGCTTATGCAAAATCAGAAATCCAATATTCATCTTTTTATTCTGTATGTCTGAAAGCAAACCAAAAATCTTTCATTCCATATAAAATGAAAAGTATTTTACGGCCATGTTGAGATAGTGACTGTATTTGTGCAAACACTAAATACGAGAGCCTCAATATGGCATAGTTGCAGGATACACTCTTCAAGAAATAAAATCTCGAGTTCGATTCCAGCTACTGTTGAACAACGGGAGATGTTGCATTTTTCATGCATGTCTGTCAGGGTGGATTCATCGGAATTTTCTTAGTTACCTCCCTTGTGATGCAATTACATGTAATTGGGAATATGTCCACGTAAATCTGTGAAACTAAAGCCCTTCCGCTGGTGTGGCATCGATGTAGAAAGGAGGATACCAATTCAGGTGTGACTTCGTCATGTGACCGTGGTTCGAAATCAATTATGAGGCACTTGGTGACGAGCAAATATTCTAAGCCCGTTAATCTTAAGGTACAATCCAGGGTTCGCCTATACCTCTATCAAACACTTTGTATTTTTCTATCACGATCAAGGGACATGGTGGACACCTGTGTTGGCACCTCTTCTCCATAGCACAATAATAGGGATATTTATTCCAAGTGATATTTAAGGAGCAGAATTCTTCAACAACACAGTAATATATATATATATATATATATATATATATTTGAAATTAACTTTTCACATAAACAATAAATTATATTTACTATTTTAATATAAATATGAAGGAATGTTTTTACAATAAAATACATCAGAATTGATAGTAACTAACAGTGTTTTAGAGATTATTTCCTACTTTTAAATAAGAAAACAACTGCAAATTATTTTAAAAAATGAAGAAAATAATATTTTTATTGAATCATATTTTTTAAACATTCGATTGATTACAAAATTCAAACTGCTGGATAACACACACAAATCTAGCAAAACAAATGATTATTAGTATACTATTGAACTCCCAATTTATTTGTAAATAAGATAAAAATCGATCGTTATTATCTTTCAAAAATAAACTAATAACAAATGGAGCAAAGGACAAGCGTGGAACAGAATTTTATTATTTTTTAATTATATTTCACTAGAATTTTTAGTCTTCATCTTAGGTAATTAGGCTCTAAGATGATACAATGTGATTATATATACATCCTCGATGAATCAACATGCCGAATATCTTCAACATTTTTTATAAATTTTCACAACTATTTCCTATTTTTACGGAAAATATTTCTGTTTGCACAATTTTTTGTCTCAGTTGGATTATAACTTTTTAAAATAGAAATGAGGATAATTGGTTTTTGATAAGTATTATATTTCACAACATCAGTTTTTTGTATTAAAATGTTTAACTATTTTAATATTTCCTATTTTAACATAAGCAATAATTTTTGAAAATTTCCAATGAACCAAATGGTCATAAAAATACATTTTGAAACAAAGATAAATCTGAAAATATATATATTTGAATTGAATCGACAAAACCAATATTGCACATTACTATTTGTTAAAGTAACAAGACAATAAATAGCATTCAAAATTTCTGTCACCTGGTTTATATTTCCGCCTTTATCAAAATCAAAATATAAAATGCAATTATATTTTTAACCTATCTCTTATTGTGAATATGACAATGTGCCCGAGATATATTTTCTTAAATAATAATTAACTATAAACTAAAAATTCATTTAAATATTTGGCTATAATTTTAAATACTGTAAGAAAGACTAAACTTTGCATAACAATGTACTGAATAATGTGTAAAACAACATCACATTTCCGCAGTCAATAAATTTCAGTCACCTTGACTTATATTTCAGAAGAAACTGTCATTGTGTTCTGGGTTTGTTTTGAAAACCAGTCTCCGTCAAATTTAAAAGTATCTAACGCAACACGGTAAATGGCTGGTTAATAACATGTTCTGTTACAAAGACATCTGACGATTTTTTTTTTCTTGTTTTGCTTTGTTTACATTCCTTTCGTATCGTCTGCTTACAGAATTTTAAGTGTATCATCAAATCAGGCGACCAGCAGTTTTGGTAACAAAAATACTTTCATAAGTTTGAATGTCCTTGTGACAGCTACTTGAAGGACAATTGTTTTGGTAAGAAATCACCTAGTTTTGGAAATCGCCTCAGGGGGTTTTCTTGATTTAGATCGGTCATTAAATGAAAATTTTTCGAACTTGTGCAAAAGAATGAATATTTGGAGTTATTAATTATTTGCAGAAAAAAAAAAAAAAAAAAAAAAAAAAAAAAAAAACGCTTTGTAACTTGAAGCATTGGTGATATCTAGTTAAAAATGTATAAATGATTTGTGAATATATTAGTTTGGGGAAAAAGAAATCCATTATTTTTACGTGAACTTTATGTAACTTTTTTGGATTCGCTTTGTAAAAAGGTTTAAAACAGCTTTTATGTAGATTTTTAGGTCTTGCGCGTTACGACTGCTGACATGCGGTTAACTTCGATCATTTTTGATATTTTATAGACATTCTCGACGATGCTGTATCCATGCGAGGTGCATCTTTAGCATCCAAATACCCGAACGGAATCGACGAAACAAAAATTGTACGTAGCTGGTTGTTACAGTCTTATATAGGACGATAAACACCTTTCACAATTTTAGCCACCCGGCTATCTTTTTCGCCGTTACAAGAGAAAAACGAAAATGTATCGAATTTTCTGTTTATTGTCTTCCATTTTTAAAATCTTGTACTCGTAACTGAATTAATTAAACAAAAAACCACAAGAGGATATTTTAGTGCCAAATGTCACCTTTTCAACGAGCATAAATCTGAAATTGTTTGAAATATACCTGACGAGATAGCGATCACTACAGACGTCTACCGAAAAAATAATGGATTACTTTTTCCCCAAACTAATATAATAACATATTTATTTCAGAAAAGTGTTTAAATGCCTTATTAAAAAAATTTTTCTTCTATTGTGTCTGTTTATTTAAAGATATATTTGCTTATAAATGTATCTATGTCAAATTTATAAGATATGAAGGAAAATTAAACGTATATTTAATAAATTTTTTATATAAGATTTAATGCGCTATATATATAAGAGAATTAAGGTTTATGTAACACATTTTAAAAACTATTGCAATATCCCTCAATTAAAATACTTTCGAATTAAAAAAAAAACTGAAAGTTAGAAAATATAAGAAAATACCAGAAATTTTCTTGAACTAAATCTCGTTTGTAAGCTAGTATTAATCTTCTTAGAAGTGTATTATCATTCTATCAAGTTTTGTTTACTAGCCGTAAAAGAGTTATTTTCAAGACCAGAGAATTGATCAAATAAATCAGTGTAAGAGTTATTCATTTTTGATTCTATCGACCAAATTTAGGTTTGCGACCTAGAAAAAAATAAATACGTTTCTTAATTGGCAAACATTCACTGCTGAAAACAATTTCTATTCTGTTATGCTCTGAAAGATCTCTTTTCGATTCCAATCCATGGATTATGTTTCAACTAGGCGGGGAGAATTAATGAAGTTGCATACTGTATTTATAGGTTACTTTTAATAAATATTTGCCGTGAAACAGACACAAAATATTCCTCGGCAATATTTTTACGAGGATTATAGTAAAAAATAATATCTTGGCTTTCCATTAATTAAAATTACTGTGGAAGAAAAAAATAAAAAATATTAACAAATATTACAATGCTAACAGTGAAATACTAGAACATACAATAAAATACAAATAATTTAACTAAAATTATGCCACTGCTTTCAAAATATTAACTGCTCTAGAAGAAATTATTGACTTGTTTGGAAAGTTATTTCGTTTTTCCCACCTGAATCAGTTTTTTTTTTTGCCAATGAAAATCAACCATTTTATGAGTATGAAATCATGCTACTACCAGAAAGATGGTAAAAAGTATTGGACTAGATTGACAATATACAAATCAATAAAATATTTATTCGCTATCCATTTTTCATTTTCATATAAAATGAAATAACTTTCCGAACAACCCAATACATCGAATACTTTTTTCCCAAAACTTAGCTTTTAAAAATAGAAGTACATATTGCAACCCGTCACATAGAAAGGAGTAACCATTAATTTAATTTATATCAATAAAATTGGGATCACACACACATTTAAGATAGATATATAAAGTTTTATTAAAAATATGTAATATTAAATTATTTTGATTGATGTACTTAGCGAGATATACTATTTATAGATTGATTTCGTGATGGATTTGGTATTAATTGCTCGGAAATATTTTATTTTGTATAAATGGTTTATAATTTTATGATAGAAGCTTTTAAGTGCAAAATATTCGAATTCAAAAATTATATTCTAAAAATGAAAATTATAGAAATTGTTAAAGCATCATCAAAGAATGTCATTAATGAAATAAAATAATTCTCGTAGAATCAATAATATAATAGAAATATATATACAGTGTAAATTCGTAACATAAAATGAAAAGTAATGTATTTAAATCAAACAGTTGACTAGAAACTTATTTACAGTAAAATGAATTTTACTGTAAATAAATCTAATGCAAGAAGAAAATACTATGACAATGACAAAATTGAGTTAATAAAAATTATACCGATTTTAAAATTTTATTACATATTATGCATTTATATTTAACCTATTCAATAAAGTGTAATTCTTTTTAATGGCATAGATTAATATAACACATTACTGAATTAATTTATTATTTTTAATTTTTGTTAAATTTTTGAATTATTAAATTTTTGTAGAATTTTATTTATTTACATTTATTAATTTTTAATAAAAAAATACTTTAAATTGCACTTTCAGTTAAATGTAAATATGTATATGATCCCCGTTCTGGTCTCCCAGTCAGGTCATGTGATCTTTGACCCTAAGAAAGTCTTTTCGCCACGCCATTATACACATGAATGTGTCCAATCCCACGCTGCCCATTAAAGATTATTCCAAATGACTACTCTAAATAGACACAAAGCATTTCTTTTTAATTAATCGATTTTTTACCTATGTGATTTTTATAGAAATTATGGAAATGCAAAAGGAAATATATTTCATTGCTCTATAGATGTTAATATTATCTAATAGTTTCTAAGAGTAGATATAATTTATAAGCTTTTTTTATTTATAAATTATTATATAAATAGCTTATTTATATTAAATATCTTCCCTCATAAACAACTAACTTTCCTGTGTATTCTAAAATGAATATATTATATTAATAACTCTTAAGCCGCCCAGCCTGTCTAGTGGTTAGCGTACCTGACTACAGGTGGGTGGGACCTGGGTTCGAATCCTGATTTGGGCATGGATGTACTTTCTCTCTCTTTCTTGTCTTTGTCCTTTCTTTGTGTGTGAATGGTTGCCTACCCTATACACGGGTGCCTATGGCATGTGTGTACTGAGGAAATCGGACTCCACACCAAAAGTATGGTTCAGCTGGAAAAGTGGAGCAGCGCACCTCATATTGTCAGCCTAGCTGGCACGCGACAACAATAACTCTTAAATTTAATTTGTGAAAACATAATACTATATAAAAGTTTCATTAGTTTTTAATAAAATACTTTTAGAATACATCAGGTACATTCCAGTGATAAAAAGTGTAAAGCTGAGATAATTTGTAAAAATATTTTATTTAAATAAACTTCTTGAAATATTCCAATTTAATATGCATGTGAACCTCATCGTGGTTGGAAAATTTCTGCTTTATATTTGCTAAGTCATACTAAATATGCTTTATAAAGGATTCTTCGGGATTTAGCTCAAATTTAAGGAATTATTTAACACTTGAGTTTATAAGTTAGGAATTGACTTCAGTGTAAAATAGGGTTCATTAATAATATTTTATCTAAAAGTTAGTGTTTCGTTAAAACAATTATTTTGTTTTAAATAAAATTTATTAAGTTCAGATTATTATTTCTAGTTAAACTTAATATTATGTATTTATTTTACAAATTTTATTAGTTCAAAATTTTTAATTGCTTTTTTTATTTTGTAAATAAACTTCGAAAAGAATTTGTATTATTTATCAATTAATTTACTTATAACTTAATTTCAATCAAAAAATGTGTATATATAATTATATCCTTGCAATTTAGCTCAACCTTTCCACAGTATTTTAATTAGATATAAAATTTATTCACTATATTTATATTTAAAATGTTTGATTTTCATTGTTTTAATTAGTACTCCAGAAAATAGAATTTTAATTTATTTAATGTTATTTAAATTACATATTTTATTTTAAGATTAAAATTTATTTTTATCTTGCGCTACCATGTTTATTTGGCTACTTTTCCTTGCTCTTTCTGACACAAATATTGTTCCAACCTGTTGAAGTTATGTGATTACCTTGTGTATATTTGTATAATAATTTTGGATTTTTCCCCATATGTTCCTAAATCATTTTATGGGGATATTATGCGCACTTCATTATTATTAACGATTTATTTGATTTTGTAATATATTTGCACGAAAATTTCGGTCTTTTGCCTCCATCTCATTGCAGGAAAATCACACTTCGGACAAATATCGCCAATGCTATCGGGTGTAGATGACATTGCGGATATTGACTATATATATATATATATATATATATATATATATATATATATATATATATATATATATTAGTTTGGGGAAAAAGTAATCCATTATTTTTTCGGTAGACGTCTGTAGTGATCGCTATCTCGTGAGGTATCTATCAAACAATTTCAGATTTATGCTCGTTGAAAAGGTGACATTTGGCACTAAAATATCCTCTTGCGGTTTTTTGTTTGATGAATTCAGTTACGAGTACAAGGTTTTAAAAATAAAAGACAACAAACATAAAATTCGATACATTTTCGTTTTTCTCTGTCGTACGGCGAAAAAGATAGCGGGGTGGCTATAATTGTGAAAGGTGTTTATCGTCCTATATAAGACTGTAACAACCAGCTACGTACAATTTTTGTTTCGTCGATTCCGTTCGGATATTTGGATGCTAAAGATGCACCTCGCATGGATACAACATCGTCGAGAATGTCTATAAAATATCAAAAATTATCAAACTTGACAGCATGTCAGCAGTCGTAGCTTCGCACAAGACCTAAAATTCTACATGAAAACTGTTTTAAACCTTTTTACAAAGTGAATCTGAAAGAAGTTACAAAAAGTTCACGTAAAAATAATGGATTTCTTTTTCCCCAAACTAATATATATATGAATGACAAAATTCTCTTTTCCCATTTAAAAAAGATTGCTTTGTGTCTTTTAAGTTTAAAACACGTGGCTAATGAAAGTAAACTGTGCTTCGAGAGCCCATGTCATTTGGGGAAAGAGCAAAAATGTTAATGACTAAAACAGCATTTTCTGTAACGCCTGTTTACGAAATATTTTGGGCAATATTCGAATTTTCTTAAATGAGGCGTTTTCTCCCCATAGAAGCAGTTACATAATTAACAAAAACCACTGATTAGTTATAGAACACAATTTTCCCAGCAGCTGCCATCTCCATAAATAATTTCTTAATTTGTTCCCACTGGCAGGTGAATTCGGAAACGGAGGCAACATAAACATTCCAATGTTTTTATTTCCTCCGTTAAAGGAAATATAATCTGTATTTATAGCTTCCCCAATGGGGGACATCATTAAAGGAATTTTTTCCTATTACTGGGAATTCACTTCTGGAAGATTCAATATACTTTTAATGCGATATAAATATATTCCAATTACAATCTAAAGTAAGAGAAAGTATTTATATTATGAAAGAGTAAGTGATTAGTAACGGCTTTCATTAGTAAATTAAAATAGCATTTTACAAATCTTCTCAAATAAAATTATGCTTGTTTATCCTTATATGGGAGTATGCTTATTATCAAAAAAGTATACAGTATAAATATAAACTACAATTACTTTTACTGTCGCGAGTATTTATAATAAATGAACTTTTCCTTTCAATATATGCTCTTAATATAAGCTGGAAAAAATAAAAGATGTGATTGAATAATAGTTTCTCATAAAAGAACTATTAACCTATTTGATGCAGGTGCCTCTGGATTAATGTAAAAGTTTAAAATTTATTCACAAGTATTTGCATTGCTTGCATAACAGAAAGCAGAGGATCTTCAACTATTTGATATATTTTTAATGTTTTTTGTTTACTGCCAAATAACTGAAGCAATAATTTTCTTGTTCTTTGCTGGTGCGTTTGGGCTCACTGTGGTCACCTGTCAGAGTAAATGCTCACTTTAGGTCTCATTGTTTTCCTTTAGTCTGTTTTCGGCATGAAAATTCCCTAGTTCCATCCTAGCCACTTTTGAATGACGACAGATAGTGTTGCGTTCCATATTATAACATGTACATCTGTCAGAGGAAGCATCTGTTTGGGAATTTTCAGGGTTTTCTCCTTTTTGACTCGTAGTTGAAACCGACTATTTATCCAACGTCCTTCCATCAACCATTATGCTCTGATTCCTCAAAAAAAAATTTATAGCAGTTTTTGCGTGTGTGTGTGTTTGATATCCACTTGCCAGTGTTATAAATTTCTGTATCAATAGTAGATAAAGGATTAAAATACTTACTAACAAAGGAAAACATTTTGTTCTAATTTCTTAAGTTGGGTACTGATTCGAGTTTTATTTCCCTAAAAATTTTAACTCCCAGATTAGATATTATTATAATTTATATTAAAATAATTAAGAATTAAGATAACTCATGAAAAAGAGAAATTTGGAACTATGTGTAATTAAACAACAAACTAGGAGGTTAAGTTATTTTTCTCGTATTTTAATTTCATAACAAACTTAAGTCTTTAAGATCATAATTGCGGGCTAAGAAATTGGAAATCATTTAATGAATTAAGTGATTTAATAATAAGTTTAAAAAAAGCCGCTCCTAAACTTTTCTGGAACAAAAAATTTGTTACTTCCTTCGTTGCTGATTTTAATTTGTAATTGAAATCTTACCTTTTTAAGCTATTTTCTTTCGATCTCACCAGCGATACTTTGAACAAGAAGTGATTTTTGCTCCAGCGAAACTCAAAACACATAATTGATTAAGATACAAGATAATAATTGTATTTTGATTATATGACTCGTGATATTGCTAAATCAAGTTTAACAATATGTTTCAGTTTGAATATTACTTTTTTATCTTTTATTGTATATAAAAAGTCTATTTCCTTTTAAGTAACTACTGATAAGCTATTATGAGGATGTAATTTGTAGTTATGATATTCATTATGAAAACAATTAATTTTGCGGAAGTTATTAGTTGCTATTCGTGTGCTTAATTTTTTTAATTTCGTTTATCGGGTCAGATTATTATTTGCTTTTGCCAAGCTGTCTATTTTTGCTAAATGATATTGCTTTTACATTCAATTATAGCTAAAAAAAGATGGGACTTGGCTATATAGAGCGGCTTTTGTTGGTGGAAATTAGAAGAAGTACAAGCAAATTTGTAAAAGCATAAAAATTAAAAGTAAAGAGTATATTAATAAGAATTTTATATTTAATTTACAAGTATATATTTCTCCATATATTACCCTCTCAGATTTAACGTTATATTTCTTATTGAATATTTAATTGAAGACCAAGCTAATTTGGTAAAGATGAGGTTCTCGTTTCCGCAAAGAAGCGGGTTCTACACCTGACCCAGCAGCTTTGGTTTGTTTGCTGCTGAATGATGAATTTTTTTGCACATGAAGGCTAATTACACCGGAACCTACAGCTTAAAGTGGATTTCGAACCATTACACACATTCAAGCCCAAGGTGGGATTCGAACCCACGAAATTTTGAAGTGAAATCCAGAACCCTAAGCATTCGTCATCTGACATGGCAGAAAAATGTCGTGAGAAAAGGCCCTATGAACATTAAAAGCTTTTTAAATCAAATTTCTCCCTTTGCTAATATAGTGCTAATTTAAGTATCTACCATATCATTTGTGTGTGGTTCAAAATTATGAGATGGTTGGTTGTATTTATTTTAATTTATTAGAATTGAAGAATGCTTATTTTTAGCCGAAGAAAAAGAAAAAATAGATAAAAAACGAACGCAATCAAACAAAAATAAATAATGTGTTAATTAACGAGAGTTCACGGGTTCTATACTTGATCCAACCGAAAACCATAGTGATGACATATCATGTGCAGATTATAACTTCCGTAAAGTCCAATGTCACTTCGTTAGTGTGGTATGTACTACAGAAAGCGGAACTTCAGCTCAAATGACGAGCTTTTCATTAAATCATAAATGTAAAAAAACGACGATAAGGTATATTTGTTTTTTAGCAAATTTTATCATCAAGAACACTTTTATTGAAACAAACTAACAAATCTAAAGATTTTCAAAGAAGCAAAGAAATATTTCCTGTAAAATAATATACTTTTCGTATATCCCACTCGTTATCGCGTTTCTTTTCTTTCTATACGAAACATCTTTTCGAGTAGTCTTTGATCAAATCCTAAAATGGAAATGTAATTTTTTTTTCAACAAACATCACTCACGTTAGTTAATACAAGACAGGGAGGCTGTCAAGTTGCCATTCTCCAAACAGAAAATAAAGTTTACGATCAAATTTTCAATTCAGGTCACTTCTGGGTAACCAGTTCTTTTTAAGTCACGTCCTTTCTAAAGCATCTGACAAATTTGAGCTTTAAGCTGTAATTTTGATAGATATGAGTTAGATATTTGCATAGTTTTGAGTGGTTGCACAAGCATTTACACACTTTAAATCTGACAGCTGGAGTTTTCAATTTATTTTTAAAAAGTGATGAATTATGTTTCAGGAGTTTGGACAATAGAAACTGTATCTGTTTTCGTTTCATTGGTTTGTTTATTTTAATGGTGTGAATTTTCTTAACAATTCTGTACATTTCTGCTAGTGTTATGTGAAGAAAGTACTTTAAAAAAAAAGGATTTTTGAAGAATAACCCTTTTCTTACATATTGAGATCATGAATTAGTTAAATAGAGGTCAAAAACAAAGAGAGTCGTAATTGATTAATTAGGTGTTCTTTCCTAGTCTAAAAGATAAAATATTCAATACCTAGTCATATTAGGTTGGCGAAAAAGCAATCCATTATTTTTTCGGTAGACGTCTGTAGTGATCGATATCTCGTGAGGTATCTATCAAACAATTTCAGATTTATGCTCGTTGGAAAGGTGACATTTGACACTAAAATATCCTCTTGCGGTTTTTCGTTTGATTAATTCAGTTACGAGTACAAGGTTTTAAAAATAGAAGACAACAAACAGAAAACGCGATACATTTTCGTTTTTCTCTTGTAACGGCGAAAAAGATAGCCGGGTGGCTAAAATTGTGAAAGGTGTTTATCGTCCTATATAAGACTGTAAAAACCAGTTATGTACAATTTTTGTTTATTCGATTCCGTTCGGGTATTTTTGATGTTAGAGATGCACCTCACATGTGGATACAGCATCGTCGAAAATGTCTGTAAAATATCAAAAATGGTCGAAGTGGGCCGCAAGTCAGCAGTAGTAACGCGCTAGACCTAAAAATCTACATGAAAACTGTTTTAAACCTTTTTACAAAGCGAATCCAAAAGAAGTTACATAAAGTTCAAGTAAAAATAATGGATTTCTTTTTCCCCATTCAATATTAAATATTATCTTAATGGTAATTACTTTAAAGTTTTGTAGTCTAATATCCCTTTGCTGTCATGGGGTGGAGAGAAAATCGCTAGATTTGGTGTCAATTACGTCAATTGATCATAACTTAAATTGCGAGTTTATCGACTTTGTTTTTGCATGGGACGGCCATGGGTCTTCTCTGGTTTCAATCTTTAAATTGGAAGACCTAGATGGTGCTGCCATCTATGAGCCAAAAGTCATACTTCCACCTTCGTATGATGGTGTTCTATTCAAAAACGAAAGAAGCTCATTCTGACTTCATTCCCCCCCCCCCGTCTCTGGTAGGCAGGCTTGGCGTTTATTAGTAACAACAACACATTGCTCTATTACTATCATTTTATGTCACAATGACTAGTAATTGGAGTATGAAATCTTTGGTTAACTATTATCCTTACATGCACATCTGCTAGGATATATATTAGATAGTTTTCTGAGTAACCTCCCTCATGTTAAGTGAATATGATATGCTATCAATGAAAAATAACTCCGAATGTCAATACAAGGCTGATTCATCTTTTTAAATTATCCACTAATAATGTCAATTATATGTTTTTATGCTTTTCAAAGGCTAATCCCTAGAATCTAAGCTCTGCGATATAGAAAATGTCAGGTTCGATCTTAACCACTTTTGGACAAAAGAGGATGTGTGTTGCATTTTTATTTCCTCTTATAACATATTTATTAAAATAGATACTTTGAACTTTATGCTGTTTCATCCCTTGCAATACATGAATATTGTTAACTATCGATCAAAGTTCTATTGGAAAGTATCTACAATGAATATTTTACAAAATTTGCAACCCTTTTTAAATATTAGAGTATCCGAAAAATGGTATCAAATAATATGCATTTAATTTTATTTCTTCAATCCATATTTCAAAATGTATTCATAAACCTAGCCCATTTTTCATTTCTAAAGAAATTTTCTCAAGATAAAAGATTCTTTTCAACATGTGCATCTTGAATGAAAAACAGTTAAAATTAGACTATCAAATTCATTTATTTATAGCATTATTTTATTAATAAAACAATGAAAAAAGCAAGGATAATAAATTCTTTTTGTCTGTATATATATATAGATATATATATATATATATATATATATATATATATATATATATATATATATATAATTTCCTTTTAAAAAACATAAACAACTGTTTCATGGTTAATTAAAAATAAGTTGACTGACTTTGTTGTCGCAAAGTTTTAGCAGCATACAGATAAAACGTATGAATATCATCATCTGCATGTAATTCCAATTTGACATAAATTACATTTTTGATTATTAAGATTATTCATTCATTATTAGGCCAAAAAAATAAATATTTATAACCAATAAAGTGAATTATAATTCCATACAATTAGTAAACTGTTTTATTTTAATGAAATGAATGAAATAATGAATTTTATTCATATAACGTGATATACTCTCCTTTTTTTTTATACATTTCACCCATTCAACCTAAATACAAGACAAACTGACTTCAGCCCAGTTGCCAATTATTGTCAAAACGGTTGATGGTTCAATGTGAAAAAGCAACTGCCAGAAGCATAGTGCGATTGCTGATTATTTCACTGCCGATTGATTGCTTGATTATATTATTATCGCGTGATCGTTGCTTTTATGTCCGTTTAGTACACAGGCACGAGAGAAATTATAACAAAAAACTCATTTATAAATCAAAAATTGAGGTAGAGTTGGCTATTACAAAAATTCCATTAATGATATCATCCTGCATTGTTTTTTTTTTTTTTAATTATCATCTGACCTTCCACTATAGTTTCTATCACTTCCATCAATTTCACTATTGCTTAACTAAAACTGAAGCCTTGTATTTACTTTAATAATATTCGTTGTTGAGAAACGGATTCTTCCATTTTATTAATAATTTTATGATTTTGATGTACACAATGTTCTTTTTTTTAATAATTTAATTGATGCTTGTCAAAATTTATTTCACAATGTACCTGTCAAATAATAACGAAACTAACTTGTTTCGTTCTTACGAAACTCAAGAATAATTTTTAAGCGCAAATCTATGTGAATAAGAACCAATGTTTTGTAGTGAAAGCCTTCACACTACACTCTAGAATATAAAAAAATTAACAAATTTTTAAAATTATCCAACTAATGCTGAAGTAAAGCGGAATTAAATTGATTAAATAGTTTAAATAAATTTCATCGAAGCGACCAAGAATTTAAATATTCAAAAACGTATCAAGCAAAAAAAAAAAAAAAAAAAAAATTAGGAAATATATAGAATATCGAAAAAATTTATTGAAGTTAAACAAATTAGTTCTTTTTTATAAAATTCAAAAAAGAATAAGTGAACGTGTTACTCTTTTAAGATATTTTAAAAAGAAATAATGAAAATGCATTTTTAAAGTTCCGTTTTTATTCCAAATTTCAATATCTCTCGGCTAGTTTGGCGTCATGCGGAGAAAAAAGAGCCAATCAAATGTCACTTGATCGTGGTTCAAAACAAAACTGCTTTGTTTTCTTCAACTATTAAAATAGACAATTGGAAACATAGTGACATAATTTATTCTAAATTTGTTCATAAATTTGTAATTTTAATAAGGACAGTATTTTCTTCGAAAATCAAATATTTTCATTTTGATTTCTGTGTAGTAATGATTACGACGTCTGAAATTATTTTTTTAAATGATATTGAACAAATATATATTCGATAATTCACTTGTGGAATTTCTTATTCTTTCACTCCTTAATTCAGTTAGAAATATTCCACATACTTAAAAACAGCTATTCGTAAACAATGCAATAATGGATTTCTAATGTTGAAATACAAGCAAGCAAGCAGAACATGTTGCGAAACATTTTCCTTTCGACCTTTTATGAAATAAAATTTTTTCTCAATCAAGCAATTAAAATATCATTTATTTTTCTCAAAATTCTTTAGCTATTTTTATTTTCTTGTTTCTATACTTTTAAATTTATAATCATTTTAAATGCATTCTCTTGTTAAAAATGTATACATAAATATAAAGCAATCATTGCAATTGAGATTCTCTAATAATAATAATTGTATAAATTTGTTTTCAGTAATTAAAAATAAAGTTCATTAATAATAAAATAATTAAGAAAAACAGTGGATTTCATTTTTAAAAATTGTCAATTATTTTTCTGAGAGTTAAAGAAATTTATAATTTATTCAAGGAATTATTACAGTGATTAAATAACTGGTCGCTTCAAATTTACTTTTGTAGTTAACTATTGTGTTAAGCTGAATTTCTTGAATTAGCAAGAATCAGTTGAGAATATATATTAGTTTTAGAAAATATTTATTCTTTTCTCATAAGATAAGTTATTTAAAAATAAAAATGAGTAAAAAAATCAACGTATTATCTTTCATGGTCATGTTTTATTTAAAAATAAATAATATTTTGTTAAACAAGAAGTAAATAGAATAAAATTGCTCTGGAAATCAGTCTTCCAAACCAAGAAATGTCTGTTCTAAATATAAGATGATAGTTTATAAGACTGAATCACAAACATCCGTCACGATCTCTGCAATATTTACAGATAACGAATGCTTAGACATAAAATAATTGTTACAGAAGGATTAAAAATAAATAAATCTGTAACCCATTATTCTTTAAAGAACATGTTTTTAAAGCGATCGTTTTATTCAGTATTTTGACAGTCACTTTTGTCTATTTTTATTGTTGGATGAAATTGATTCTATCTTTATAATAGAACTAAGGTAAAAGTTGCCAAAACCAAGATCTAATAACACGAATAATTGATTTTCATTGTTATTCAAGTAAACTAGTTTTAAAATTTATGAATAAATTTTGGATTATTGGTACTTGTCTCTAGCTAATTATTTCTGGCCGTTAAAGTTACTCAACGAAACCAACCCTCTCTTTTTGAACCACGACCATGTACCGAGGTCTACACTTGAGTTGTCATCCTCCTCTTTACGCAAAACTACAACAGACTACTAACTGGGCCCTACACAATTTAAAAGACATATAAGCCATCTTATATAGCCTGTTTCAAGGCAAACCAGCTGTTTTCTTGATAAATTTCAGCCACGAGGTGCGATGGCTATTGGTACAATTGTTATGTTAATAAAAACATCTTCCTCTGATAAATATTAAACAGAAATTTTAATATTTGTATTGCAAATGAGCTTATATCCCACACACTAATAAATCAAATAGTTTTGTTGAGTAGGTTAAATTGGTATAATATATAAGAGTATAATAGCAATTGCTTATAAAAATATTTTTGGTTTTAATCAAATTCTTCTCTGTAGAAAAAAATTATATAATGTAAGTAATTAAAAGAACTTTCTTAATTTATCTCATTTTATGCTTTTTTAAATATAGAATCAAGCTAAGTATAGAATTGCTAAGTATAGAATTGTAATAATATTAACAGTAATAGTTTTCGAAATGCGAGAAATTATTCCTCAAGGCTTTGCTTAAAAAATCATATTCATTAATTACAAAAATAAAGGATTCGCTATTTATTTCTGACATTAAAAATATTTAATGCGACTTACACATCGCTTATAAATAAAAAAAAATCTGTAAAATTATATATATTTTTTTTTACAAATTTCTAATGTCTAAAAATTTTTAATTGTAATGTTTAAAATAATTAAGGAATTGTTGTCACATTTTTGACTTCAAAAAAAATTTTAAAAACTTTTCAAAATATTGTCAAATTTTCTGAATAAAATAATAGTTTTCTAAAAATACACGATTCTGAAAGAAAACAACCATAATTCAGAGTAAATAGGAGATTGTTTCAATTATAGATCAAAACACATTTCCGTGCCAATTTTAAATGTAATATAACGAATTATTTCAAATAATATGTAATGAGAACAAAATAGAAACAAAATTTCGTAAATAAATAATCTATCGATAATTTCAGAAATAAAAAAGTTGTTTTTATTTCCGAATTATCGGATTGTAAAAAAATTTTCTATTGCTTTTTGAAAATAAATAACGGAGTGTTTAACAATTTTCTTCTGATTTAAATGATATTCTTAATATACCATACATTTTTTCAATGCTTAATTTAAATGTATTTTAAGCATGATGTAGAATATTTTAAGCAGCATTTTTTTAAACAAATGGTAGTAAAATATGGGGAAAAAAATAGAATTATATTCTAAAATTACAATTTACCCTAAATTTTAATAATTAAACGATATTGTTCTGCTTTGCCATCTCATTGTAAAAAAAAATAATTTATAACTTTCATAAATATTCTTAAATTAATACAATGGTTTTAAAAAATATTTTAAGAAAATAATTTCAAAATTTCATTTATAACAATTTTTAACGTAACTAAAAACAATTTAATTATGATTTTATACAATATATATCTAAAATAAAGTAAATATTCTAAAAATATAATTATGTAAACTAATCAAATTACAATAATTTAAAAAAATTGCATGTCAGACTTTGTTTCTGATCGTAAATATATTTTCCAGTGACTTTCTGACTCAGCATTTTAGTACATGTATATATATATATTTTTTTAATAAACTATTCTTTAACCCTTTCCCAGAATGTTTACATAAAAGAGAAATATTGTATTGTTTTTAAATAAATATTTCGAAGAAATGATCCGTGTAAATGCAAATACTTAAGTTTACGTAATTGAAAAGATTGCCTATGAATTGATCATTGATATAAACTCTTCCTGCTTTCCTCTTTTTCTTAAATAGAATCATCAAAATTGAATCTATTTTGCTAAATTTACAATACATTTGATTTCAAAATAACTTTTTTTGTTTACAGATTAAAAAAAAAAGCGATCACCACATTCAAAGTTTCCTTTCTTTTTCTTTTCTTGTGTTCCGATAAAAACTTTCAAAGTTGATGAGGCGTATCAAAATGTATCTAAAGTAAACTAAAGCAAGAGTTTGTTCTACCCGTACAGGCTGGAATAAATTCCAGTTGCATTATATGCTTAAATAACAAATAACAACTCATTTTTTTATATAAATAACATTAAATAGAGCTATTTTCATTACAAAATATGTAAAAGGAAATTTGAAAATAAATAGCATTTGACCAAATAAGATATATTTCATAAACCTGCATGGAATATTAAATCTATATAAATAAAATCTTTATTCTGTATACCCGAAATTTTATTCACGGTTGAATTGACATCGGTTACAAAGATTGGAATGAAACGCATATCAAGATGTTTGACTCTTGCTAACTTAAAATACAAGCTATTTCATTCGAAATTTTGATAAAGGCGTTTGTAATTTATTATTTAAAGTTACTGTAAAGTTGTTTATTCCGTGACATAATCAATAAGAAGAAACTACTGGCTTAAGAGACGAAAGCATTTGATTTTTTCCTACCTGTTAAAATCATCACCTGTGCATAATATGATAGGTAGTGAAAAAATAAATGATCCCTGTTCTTTTTAAGCATTACTTAAGCATAATTTTTAAAAATAAATAATTTTTCCTAGATTGCCAAGTACATATTATCCATTGAAAAAGTGTAGATTATAGTTACTGCCCACCTCACTATTTATATAGCAAGATTAGCTTAAATATATATATATATATATGTATATATATATGATCCAAATGTATTGTAAGTTTTATATTGTAAATGATTATAAAAGCAAATACTTATATTATAATAACTTGGTATTTTTGTAATTTTTGACAGAAAAGTTTTGTTACTATATGGCTTTTATAACATTATTGTTTGAGTGTAAAATCCTATTTTTGTACCCTACCGAAAGTGGGTTAATTCCCCCAGTCGTAAAGAAAAAAGACATGCTTATTGCGTCTCCTCATGGCTTTGGCCATTTGACAAAATAAATGAAACCATAATTTTTTATTACTCTATTGAACAATTTTATTAAATTCCTTTAAATATTAAAATATATAAACATTTAAATCGGGAATTTAAAATTATCGCATTTTATAAGGTAAATTTGTTTTTAATTTATATTTTAAAAAAAGAAATGATATCTCTTGAATTGCTGTAGCTTAGTTTCAAATTCAAAAATGACAAATCATTTTAATCTGTTTGTTAAAGTAAATACCGTTCTTTTTTTACTCAACTAATGGCTACTCAAATTGATTACTATTATTGATGACAAACGTTCTTCGGAGCAGAAGGTTACAGGTTTGATTCTAGCCACGGTTGAACAATGGGAAATGTTTGTTGCATTTGTGCTTTTACAAGCATATTCAGGTGAGTGCTAAAGATTTTACGTAGCTCTTCTTCGTCGTAAAAAAAGGCCATACATTATGAATATTCTAAAAACCTTTTTAATTTCCTCTGCTGGATCATTCACTACATGATGTCTAGGTTGATAATGAAGTAATAGGCGTATTATAAACATTCCATAAAACTTGATTTTAGGTATTCCCAAATAACAGTCATTGAATACTTTGACCTAAGAATTAAAAAAAGAAGTCAAATCCCATACTGTTTAATTCTTTGAGAAATATTAAGACGGGATGGCCGGAATTTTAACTAGTAGTAAATCTCACTCAAACGTTTATGGAATCATCCCTATTTAAACAATACGCCGCAAATGCAAATCGACAAAATGGCTCTCCGCCCTCTGTTGTTGACCAAGCTGTTTGAATAAGCGACGGACAGCTGATTCACAAGTCGAGCCTTCAAATGTGTTCCGACGCCCCCGAAATTAAAAATTTCACTTAACTGGAACTAAATCTGGGTCATCAGAAGTCAAAAGTCAAGTTTTGTGGGTGGTTAAAGACTGTAAAAGCGAAAACAAATTCATGTTTTGACGGAGTCATGTTATCTTTCGAAATCCCCCGCGTGACAATGGCGAGTTTTGCATTTTATTTATTTTTTTTATTTCAAGAATTACCACTCTCCCCAAGGTCTTCTTTTCGTGACTTTAGCTTAGAGTTTTAGTTCCACTACAACTGATGCAAAATGTGGACGATTTTCAACATTAATCCGCTTTTATATTCCTGTTCCATGTAACTGGGCCAACATTTCCTCCGTACAAAATTTCAGTAAGTGCCTATTAGAATACAGTGAATAACAAAAGCTTTTTTTCTTTCCTTAGAACGAAATTTTTCAATGACCTCACAAAGACCATTTTTGCCCTTTTATGAAAAACTGGTGTGCTGTTCACAATCTAATATTTCATTGTTGTAAATAATAAAAACAATCTGTTCTCCTTAATTTACAGAAAATGAAATTTTCTTTCAAGACTGATAAAAATCAAAAATTTTAAAATGATTTACTCTTAAAAAGAATATTCTATAAAATATCACTCTAGTATCATTTCATATTTTAAATTTTAATTATAAATTCTCTCCAAAATTACGTATATTGTGTTTTGATTTTCAGAACACAGTTTCAAAAATTTTAAAAATTACTTATTTATAAATTACTTATTGAATACCTAACCTGGTCTCAAACTCTTATTGAAAAGGCTGTTAGCTGTAAAAAATTATGTATGGTTAATATATCTTTACTAGTGTAGTGTGGAGAAAAATTGACAGCTCGTGTGTTGATCTCGTCACTTGATCGTTGTTAATAATAAGGAGGTGGTTGACTAATAAGTGGCTTTGGTCTGTAGAGTAGACAATAAGAAAGATTTACGTGTATCACAAAAACAATCTCAAATTATTCAATAAAATATTACTGAAAAGAAATTACATATATAAAGATTATAAAATTAATTTTTAAAAGGATTTTGGTTAGGCTATACTTTAGAGTACCCCTTTGATTCTCGCCAAGTTGTGATTATGATTGATCGCCAAGCTGGGCAAAACCAACTCGTATTTTGATTGATTTAGATCCAGTCGAAGCTCTAATTAGTTTATCTGATTGGTTACCAGTTTGCACTGTAATCGGCGCGAACAGGAATGGCGCCAAAAAATCACCAAGTTTGCCAAAGGGCACCCTAAAGTATAGTTTTACCAGGATTTTTACTGAATAATTAAAAAAAAACTTATAATTGAATGATATTAAAAATAATAGTTTTTAAATTATTTTAAAAGTTATAATATTAAAAAAAAAGTTATTATAAAAATATTTTAGCAGTTTTTAGAAAGTTTCTTATAAAGCGAGTTTTTTTTTTTTTTTTTTTTTTTTTTTTTTTTTAAAAAAAAAATCACCTGTTTTCATTTTTCATTTAATGAATAAAAATTTATTCTTTTTCTTTGTTGCCATTAGCTTCAAAATAAAATTATAAAAGCGTAAGCCACTGATAAATTGTCAAAATTCTACATAGAAAAATAGTTAATAAATAAAATATTAAATAAATATTGTAGCTGAAATAGTTACAAATTAAAAAAAATTTTAAAATTCTCAGACTAATCATTCTTTTTAAGAATTTATATTTAAAGTCTAAATATATCTGTCTGTCTAAGATTTGAAAGTAATGAAATTTCTTAAATATAACACCGGGAGTTAAGAAATTTAATTGTATTTTTTAAGTACCACAGAATTACCTGATTACAGATGGGTGGGACCTGGGTTCGAATCCTGGCTCGGGGATGGATGTACTTTCTCTCTCTCTTTCTTATCTTTGTCCTTTCTTTGTGTGTGAATGGTTGCCTACCCTATAAACGGGTACCTATGGCATGTGTATACTGAGGAAGTCGGACTCCTCACCAAATATGGTTCAGATGGAAAAGTGGAGCAGCGCACCCCATATTGCCAGCCTGGCTGGCACACGACAACAACAACAAGTACCACAGAATTAATTCTTATCCTCTAGTGAGAAATAATTTACATTTTTATTCAAAAATAATTCGTTTTTGCCAAGAAAAAAATTATTGGAATAGATAATTGTAACGATAATTATTTAAAAAGCACGTTTAAGCTATAATAATTGTATATACTTTTATTAAGAGCTCTAATTTTAGTTTATAAAAAAAGTGTTAACGCTATTAAATGCGAGATTCACCACTTTGTACGAGTTATATATCGTATACAAAAAAATCAAATTATAAATAAACTAGGAATTAAACCACCCACTGATGAAGGTGTGTTTAGCAGACTAAACACACCCTTATGAAAACGTAACCTCACAAAATGTGGTGCTGATATATTTAAAATTTCTTTATTTTGACATTTCTGGCTGATACTACCAACAGACAATTGTTATAGGAAACAATAGGAAAAAGAAATTCGTTATTCTTTATCTTGGAACAAGTTGGTTTATTTTGATCTGATGCTCAAATACCATGTGGGAGTTATTCTAGCCTCAAATTTGGTTCGAAGTTGCTGTGATGAAGATTAGTTGCTCTATTTTTCAACCACTTATCTCATTAGAGCAATCTTTTTGGCAGCATTACCATTACCCCGACTCTAATAAAATGTTCTAAATTTCAAATTACGCCATTTAAGAACTCGTGTTTACATAATTTGTAAGTACCTGTGATATCGAAATATCCGTGTTCTAAAAGGAAAAATGAAATAACAGTAAAATCGGTTACAGTTAGCGGTTAAATACTGATAAGAAGACGCGCAATTTGAATATGAAATCTTCAAATTTCATTCCATTTTCACGATAAAATTTAAAACTCTAAATAGGAAGATTATGTGATAAACATTAAATATTTAAAAATAAGAGTTTGAATTTGAAAGCTTAAGAAATTCTGAAATTCGTAACACATTTCTCTTTATATATATTATGAATTGGTCTGAATATACGATTCTATATTTATTTTTAAATTAATATTTCAGTTTTCAAATATTCTATATTAAAGTAGATTGAAAGAAATTTTTTATGAATTAGATTTATATACTTTGTTGCTTTAAATATCTTTTAGGCAAATCTATCCTATAATTTAAGACTTATGTTAGACATTATAGTTATTAAAATCGTACTAAAATGTCAATCTATAATCATGATACAATGTACAAATTAATTTGTTGTATTCTGTTATCAAGGCCAAACTCAGGTACAGTTAACTCATTATTTGGCGGGAAATTCGAAGAATAAAAGTATCACTGAAACAGTTACTATATTTATATCCATGATAAAAAAATTAATTACTAGGAAATTAACTTTTTAAAATATTAAGTTAATAAAGAAAAATAACGATTACTTGAAAGTTTTCTAAGCCCTTGACTACAAATCAGATCCCAATAAAAGAAAAAGTGTTGCCAATTATGCGCAACCTAATATCCTAATGAGTGTGGAACTGAAAATGGATTCAAAAATTCTTTTGGGGGATGTTAATTGCATATAGCTTAAAAATATGTTTCCTCAATAAGTAAAAACAAACTGTGGAAATTAAATTGTTTCTAAAGTAGACTGTATAAATTGCACTATCACCCGGAAACACTTTTTATGAATACAACTCCCTATAATTTGCAAAACAATAATATTGGTGATTCATTAGCACTTCGAACAAATTCGTGACACTTACATTAGGCGATTTCGAAGGTATATCCAATTATTAAGTCCTAATATAGAGACAGAACTTTGCAATGTGCAAATGAAAATCGAACACATAATGGAAAATCGTGAAAATGGCAACGGCTGAGGACATTAAACTTCCTTTCCGAATTGTTCCTTTGCTTCAAAGTATCATAAAAAGTAAACATGTAACCCGAAACGGAGAATTTTAAACTCTGAATGGAAACTTAATAGCTTTTTGGAACATTTTACTATGCCGATATTACGCTTTGGGCCATGAAACGGACTTCGATCGTTTCAAATGATTTCCGAAGTGTATATAGAGTTGTACGACCCAAATAGCTGTAACTGGACTATTTTTTTCTACTTCTAGACTTTTGGTTACAGTCACGGTTACATGCCATATTCACTTTCTTTTCTTTCTTCCTCTTTGCCGGTTGAACGAGATTAAAATAAAAAGCAAATCCACACACGTTTGACCACTTTGCTTTTCTTAATCAATTAAACGAGCCAATCGGAACTTTTACTGTTCGATTTGAGTTCCTCAAACCGGCGCAAGAATTTTTACTCCATGAGTGGGCACTATGATATTCCTAATTCAGCCTACCTTAACAGATAACAGTGTATCATTTCAGAATCCATATCAAAATTTAATATTTTTGAAAAAGAAATTTTATACTTATTATGAATTTGTGATATGTTTTACGAATTGAATGTGTTGGTCAATAATAACTATAATCATACACATTTTATGGCACAATTATAAAATATGTTTATTGTTCTAAATTATGTTAAATAGTGTATAATTTTTGTACCAAATATTTACAATTTATCGTAAATATATGTACCGACAAAAATTTTTTTCAAATATCATCAATTATTGGTGAAAAGAACATGTAAGAATTTTTGAATTATATAAAATGTTGTTGCTGTATAACATTCGGCTATTATAATTTCCACCTTTCAAAAGGGTGTAATTGATGGCACTTTATCTAGTTGGACAACCAATCGTGGTGCCAAAAATAGGTGGGTCTTTGCAATTTAGAAGCTGGGACCAAGCAGATGACCCTCATAATTGGCCTGCCACCTTCAAAAGTTTAATTTCACATGGAAACCGCGATATATTTTGCATGCCTTTGTCCCGTTTTCTTTATGTTACGAGCTCACAAACTTCCAATAACGAGAATGAATGCCCTGACCAACCAGCTCACAACAACTACTTTTTAAAATAATCCATTCAAAACTGACGTTAGTTTTTTTAGTCTGGTAGATAGAAAGTTTCATATTTGGTGAAGATCATCATTTTGAGATGATGCGAGCATGTTCAATAAGGCCATGTGGAGAATAGTCAGCCAATTCTGGTGTCGACCTTGTTACTTGACCATGATTCAAAATGACCAAGCGTTTGATTGTGTTTTGTGACTTCAAGTCAGCATTAGTGGACAACTGTAAAAATACTTGAACTTAAGTTTTAACTGAAATATTTTTATCCATAAACCAATTAATAAAAGAATTCATAAGCGGGAAATTTGCATATATTTTGCCAATTTTTTATATTATAACATTAAAGATAACATAATAATTAAAAATATTTTTACGTTGTGCTATTAATTTTTCTAAATTATATAAATATAGATATTAAATTTATTGTTCATACTTTGAGTGTGGTTGAAAATATTTTTTTTTTCTTAATACATTATTTTCGATCTTTTAATTTGAGATCAAAATTGTTGAATATTTGAGGTAAGAAATACTAATAGATGGAAATATAATAGCATACATAGAGTATCTGTATAAGAATCAATGGCTTGCTGTGTTCTTGTAGTAACTTCGTGATCTTCTAAATAAAAAATGTCATTTTACGCTGACCATTATTGAACAATTAGAAACTATTTACAACATCTAAATATGTTTCTTTCTTACTTTTTTTGTAATTTTTTTAAGATCTTAAGACATTTAAAGTAATTAGGAGATTCACTACTTCAAAATCAACAACCACTTCAAAATCAGTTAAAAGGCTCTATACCACGTGTTTCCATTTTCACCCGTTACCACGTGTTAATATTTAATTCACGAAAATCCTATAAACACAGATAGTATACGGATACTATAGGTTTGACGGGCCCCATTTTGACCTCATAGAGAGAAATACAAATATACGAAAGCAATCGTTTGAATGGAACATGTATTAGGAACACCATCTGGTAGTAAATATTTCGTTTCGAAAGTACCACACAATTGTGCTACGATCGTCCTGCTGCGTTAGGTTCACCATAACGCAAGGATGCGACGTTCGTCCCGAACGGTTTGCCTGTCATCGAACCTTGTGGGAAAGCAGAAACGTCCTTTATGAGTTTTAGCTGTTTGGTCACCATAAATGACATGCAGAGAACGGTAATGCTCAATTTCTGGAGACCACTCGCAATTGCTGATGTATTTCAAATAATGTTGAGGAATTGAATAATATACAATTCATAGTGAAATTTCTCATTATGAATAATTCTTGCCAATGAATTAAAAACAATCATGATTGGCTTGAAGGACATTCTGAGCAATTTCAACTATAATTCGGTCATTTATTTGCAGACAGGAATCCTTTTGAGAGTATGTTGCAAATGAACGAAGAGTCAATTCTTGCCAAGAACTCTGCACCAACAGCATTGTCACAATAATAGATGACTGAAAAAATAACGTGACTGACAAATTTTTTAAAGAATTTTCGAAGATTAGCTGGAAGAATGTTACACTAAAATGTCGCTGTTTGGGGAAAAAAAGGACGATTAAGCGATGAGCGATGATGTTTCTGTGCATTTAGTGCAAAATTCTTCGCATTAAAAAATATATTCTTATACTGGATAAAAAAAAAGAATCTGAAAATTTAATTTATTTTTGACTTTCGAATTAAATATTAATAATTTTTTTTTACCAAATTCTCTTAGTTCAAAAAAAGAGTTTTAAAATAGCAGCAGATTTTAAATTCTAACAAAAATTATGTCAAATTTCGGAATTTCCTTTCTATATAATTCTATTTTTAATTTAGCAATAACTAAGAACGTTCTCTAATACGTATTTAATATATAAGACATTATATTTTTAATTATCTATATTCAATATACAATCCTTTTCATTATTGTTATGCATTAAACAAATATAAGTAATTTTTATATTTACTAGTTTCAAATAAATCTTTTTGTAAAAAGTAAAAGTATGTTTAAACTGCGGTAGACTTTCAGATCTAAAAAAATATATGTCAAATTTTGAGATCATTTGCTTATTTTTGTTGCATGTAATTCTGTTTCAGAGTAGCAATTAGTTCTTTTTTGCATGTATTAGGTCTGCTATTGTCTAGGTTTTCTATCCATTTCCGCTACAAGCAACTTTTTTTAGAAATAATTTCTAGGATAAGTATCTTCCAGGTGTGTTTTGTACTTTCTCCAAATCCCATGTCTTCAATCAAAACTTTGTTCTAACAGATTATTTTTTCACAAAGGAATTGCAGGCAGTTTTGTTGTTGCCATAAGAAAAAAATAGATATTCCAGCACGTGCTAACTCTGTCAATTAAACCCCACCCTTCCCATTGTGGTCGATATTGCCTAAAATGCGCCATGCGTTCGAAAAGTACTTTTCCCGCCGGACGTGCCTATTGTTCGAAATGAAGGAAAGCATCTAAACTTAACATTTTTCCGGTCATGGCCGTTTTGTGAAAATAAGGAGTTGAATTAAATTATAAATTGAGCTTTTTAATGCAGATTTTTCAACTTCGAATTTAAGGACGATTGGACACGGGCGTCTCCGCGAAACTGGGTCAGAACTTCGGGATTTTCTACTTCAGATTTATCGAGAGTTGTTTTAGTCAAAATATTAGGCGTGGTCCGGTGATAAACGGCCGGTTATATTCAAACTCTTTTTGTCTGCTTAAAAAAAGAGAACTGTAACACTCACCGTATAGAACAGCTATGTTATTCTAATGACTTCATTTCATAGCCCGTTGGCTGTGAAGCAGAAACAAATCTAATTCGAAAAGATAATATTTTCTCTAGAAGAAATTGGCTCTACCTACGTTTCTTTCGATTAAAGTCATCATTTTGAAAGAATTTCCTGTAATCGTAGAATAAATTAGATTATTTTAAGTGCTGATAGATTTCTTTTGGATTTTTTTTTCCGAAGCCAATTCTTGTTACTACTCCGAAAAAAAGATTATTTTATTTTTATAAACTTAATTTGTAAGATTAGTATTTCCTCAAGAATAAATTAGATATATTTCTCCTGAGATTTACTTACATCTAACGAAATTTCCTAAGTTTATAGAATAAAGTATTTCACCATTTTAAGTACCCGAAGTATGAAATGTTTGTTTCGTAATATATAGATTGCAGAGAATAAACAGATTTCTTTTTCCCATTTTTAGGGTGGATTTTTTAGAGAACTTTCGATGTAACTACTATCGAATGTTGTTGAAAATTTATATGAAAATATATTGATACCTTCATTATACTTAAGTTCAGTTTAATTCTATAAATTCATATAATTTTCTTTGCTTATTTAAAATTTTAACTGGCCTAATTCAATTGAATTATTTTTCCATTTTGTATTTCACTTTTATTGGATGGCAATAGTGCTAATTCTTACCTCAGTTTTAATCTTTTTTTACGAATGTACTTCTTTAATTGCTTAATATGACTAATTTTTTGCTTACATTCATTATGTCATTATTCACTTCATTTGTATACATTATTTATTTGCCAATTTCACATGGTTTCGAAGAATATCGACATGAAATTTTAAAGATTTGTCTTTATGCCTGGCAAAAATCCGTGCTTTGTAATACCATTATCAACAACTTCGATGAATTGAACAACGTAGGTACGACTTTTATTTATGTTTTCTCTCTTGTTTTGTTTCCCACCCACCCACACATGGAAAACAACCATATAAGAAACTAAATTATAAGAAATTGATTGTAAATACGGATGAAAAGTATTTTGAATTTCGGTAACGAATTGTTTTCAAGTAAAAAGTGTTTGCACAAGTTCCAGGTGAGAAATTGAGATTTCTGATCGCTGGTAAGCTATCGGACACTATCAAATATTGCTATTGACTAAAGATGCTGCTAGATTCTGCAAAGTTTATTATTCTATCATTTCGTGATTACTAAATCAATTCCAAATCAACAAATAAACTGTTGTTCGAAGACTTTTATCTGTTCGCATACATCTCTTGGAAGATCGATATATTGCTTTCGTGGACAAACTGAATGGAAAAGAGATTTTCAACTGTGCGTTGTATGTATGGTTCCAGCAGGCATTAACAATATGATATCTACATTATTAGATGTTGTAGACTACACAACAAAAAAAAAAACTATATACCTACTGAACTTTGGTTTGTTTTTTCTATCCATCCAAAGAGAGAATGACTTAAAGTGGTACATGGTGCAATATATCACTGATAAATCGAGATTTGTCTTTTAATGAGGTGACAATCGTTTAGGAACTAAAGAGAACAAGACACACGAAAATTGACCAGATCATCATGCATGCAGAACATCATGCAACAAAACATCATGATGTCTCATGGTAGAAACATCATGATCTAACCAGAGTATTCATGGGGTTCGCACAGACATGCATACCAAAGCCAAGCTTCATTGACAGTCAAGGTTCATGATATCGGCATGAAGTCACGGTGCCATTGTAAGTTTGAACTTTTGAGCTATCTTCATTTTAATGCGAAATGACTCACTTACTCATAAAGCTGACACCTTTAAAAACGAAGGGGATTACATATTTTAATTGTTGATTTTGAATTCCACTGAAAACCTTTATAATACTCATGACTATTCTATGGGCGTTTTCCATTAGCTTACAAGAGAACTGACAATTAATCTGACTTTGCGGTAAAACTAGCATTATTATTGATAAAAATCTTCTATTACTTATAAAAGACATGCCTTAATTCTTGTGTTTAATTCGAAGGATTACTTTCAATCATCTTATGTTCTATCCAAAATACATCCTCCACAAAAATTTGCGAATAATTGAAGGCTGGTAATACAAATTTGGAAGATATTTATATTACCAACCTTCAATTCTCAAATTTTTACTATTACTCGCCTACTCTCATAACGATAAAAAGAACAATCCTTTTCATTACCAGATCTTAACAAATTAAGGTATAATTATATACCTAAGCTTCTGTTATCACAGCTACTGAAGGCTAACTCATCCTATTAAAACTGAAGCAATTTCAAAAGACTTTCGAAACACATGATGAACTAATGGGCAGCATAACGTATTGTTTCTACCACGCACGCTCTTAGAAGGTCTCATTTTCATGGACCAATCTAATCTCGATGTAATAAACAATAGAAAATTTGGAATTCTTACACCCCCGCCCCAAGGAAGGGCGCTGTATTTGAAGACCGACCAACGCCCCGTCGAGCCTAGCTTCTGAAATCTAGGGTCACTTTATAAAAAAATGGCTGCAATTTAAGTCAAGTATCTCCCATGGGCAGCAACTAGAGATGGCTCTTCTTAAAGTCAATTTTCTTTTGTTATTAATTGAATTCATGAAGGCCGACTTATATGGAGGTCAGCAGATTAAAAAAAAATGTTCTTTCTTTTCTGGAGGCTCTTCTGGCAACCTTCTGTGGTCACAGAAGAAGAAAGTAATAAAATTCCCGCATTCCACCAGTTTTCCTTTTTTGGGCAATTAGAGCCAATTTAGAAGACTAATTAAAAATCCGAATCGCTTTTACCTTGCTCGAAGCGTACAATGTACAATTCCACTTCCGCAATCGTGTTGTGATTCGATTTTGAAGTGGATCATCAACATTCTAAAATTAATTTTATAAAACTAATAGTATCATTATGATTGTTATCAAATTACAAATAGCCATTGTTTCTAAACGATTATTTATCTTTAATTAGAGACATCGAAGAAAACTTTGGAGAAGTTAAATTAGAAAGAATAATTATAAATCCTCATCTTTTTATTCTTTCGTCAGTAAAGCAAATCATTTGTAAAAGTTTGAAATGGTTCTCTAAAAGAAGATCATTGTTTTGTATCTGAATTTAAACTTTAGTCTGAAAAAAATTTAAACAATATAATTATTTATATGTTTTATTAATATTAAATTTAAACATCAAATTATAAGAATATAAATCTAAGATATATTAGTGACATTCCTTCAATTTTCATAATTACAATTATCACAATAATAGTATAAAAGTTAAAACGATAATTAAAAGAATATTATCGTTAATATAATTTTAGCATGCTTAGAATTTGATTCTTAAATATAATACAAGTATATACAATGTAAAAGTAAACAATATATACTACGAGACATTTAACGCTTAATTCTATATATAATTTACATAATATATAGTCATAAAAATGTATGTATTATTGTAATGATGATTATAATTATGATTTAAAAATATCATCGTATAATGTAAATATTCTGCGAATTGAATTTTAAATGTACTGGAAACAATGTAAAAATACTATATAAAACAATTTTTCTATACTTTTTTACTCTATTTTATTATTATATAATTCTTTCTAATCTATATAAATACCGTTAGTCAAATAGAAATTATAAGGAATAGCACTCCAAGCTATAGTTCAATGGGTCATGGGTTCAGACCCCACATCGACTTGTATGCATATAGTGATTGAGAATTCATTCCCGATCGAAAAAGACATCGTGAACAAAAAAAGTGATTTTCTTTTTAATAAAATATCCAAATCTATTAATTGCTATTAGTAATTGAGAATTTACTTGTGTATTTATCAATTGCAATTCCTATAAAATAGAATAGTTTCTTGTGCTTTATGAATTCTTTGTGGCAATAACACTAATATATTCCAAATGGCATTCTTTAGTTCCGAAATTAAAAAAAAAAACTAAAGCATCAATTTCATTTTATCGCCATTCATTCAAGATATATATAGGGGAAAATAATTGAATTTGTAACTTAAAACTAAATATATAAATAAAAAATTCAGTAATATTTCTCACGAATAGTATAATTATTCTCACATAAAATATTAATATTGTTAAGGATATTTCTCGCATGGATATCTCAGTGACGGGTGAAACCAAAACATAATTTATTTTTCATTGTTTTTATGCATTTCTGCTGACCAACTGGAGACCTTCCATTCCAATTTTAAGATTTCTTTTATTTCCAACCTTTTCTGTTCAAGGTAACCTAGATTGCTGCACGAGATCACCACCAGGTAGCTCTGTCGTTACGGATAATGAAGTCCTGAAAACGTGAAATTCTTTTATGCTGCCACCTAAAGTTTAAGGTTATCCCAATTCTCATGTTACCACGGTTAAAACCGTTATTATTTAACTGTTTTCAAAAGCCGAAGTACAGACAATAAAGTAAAGCTCATGTTTAATTTTAAGTTACAGACAGCTGAAATTTAAGAAGTGCCATACAAATCATAAACTTCAAGGATTCTTGTAATTTAAAATGAATGATTTGCAAATTCGAGTTTAATTTTTGTTTTGCACCCATTATAATTAGGGCTTATTTCCATATTATCATATACAAAAATAGAAGAAAGGGCTTATAGCTGCCATAGTAAAAATACATTGTCAGCTGACGTCATATATTTCTGGTTTTACAAGGGAATGTTATTTAAGGAGGCATTTTTTATGGCTAAATCAATCGGGCACACAGGGTGTGTTCATGTGCCTGATCACCCTAATGAGGTTGTATATTATTATGGGCACATAAATTTATGTTCTTATCCGTGAGACCCTTAGTGTACTTTCCCTAAGTCTCTACAATGAACGATTTTTAACTATGGCCTACACCCAATGAGCCCCACCTAGATCTCTTTGTTCATGCATTTACAGAAAGCTGTTGTTAACATCAAATTTCAGCAAGAAACAATAATAATGAAAATAGTTAAAGAAACTTTTTCTCTTCCTTTTTCCTTAAAATTTTCCATTTGAAAACGTAAGAAATTATTTAATCATTTTTACTGGATTTTTATTTATAGTACATATTTATTTAAAAAAAAATTGAAACAGTTCTTTAAATGGTAGGATTTTGGCTAAAATATTATTCTTTTATTGTTTAGTATTTTCACAAATTTAATTTTGAGGAAGCAACGATGATCGTCAAGTGGTATATTTTTAATATGAATATAAATCCCGAGTAAAAAACTCATAAAATCTTAAAAATAGTTTCTTAAAATCGAAAACAATTTTTTTTTATCAAATTGTTGTTTTCTTTTATAAAATTTTAACAGAATTTTTTTTTATTATGCGCTGTATAAGAAACACATGTAAGATAAAATTCATACTACGTAATATAAATACAAGCAATTCTTGCTTTTATTTTATTAGTGAAAAAACAGGCTTTTCAAATTCACTTTTTTGTTTTAAAATTATATTTTTTAAAAATAATTTTTTTCGTCAAAAGAAAGCATTTTACTTGTTTCTTGAAAATTCATCTGCTTGTTTTCCAGACAATTGCGGCAATGCATCATTTCCAAGTTGTTTGATATTTGAAAATTATTTTCCATTTTTTATTATGCTCTTAATGATTTAAAATTTGATATCAAAATGAGTGAGATATTTTTTTCAACATCAGCGTAGATTGACAAGAATTAAGCAGACAGAATTGACAGAATTTCTTGATCAAAAATTTGTGCTTGTTTTTTTTAAGTATTTTCAATATAACTACCAATGAATCTTGCATAATGTTTCAAAATTTGTAATTTCTAACCAAACAAAATAAATTTGTGTACACTGGTATAGGAGCAGTCGCCCAGGGGGTTGTTTGACTCTTGTGTGCAGTAGACAAAATCTAACTGAATTTTTTTCTCGGTGAACACCTTAAAACTATGAAATTCGCCATGGGGCACCATGGGTTTATGGAGGAGGCTTTTTTTGAACACATTCTTGCTTGTCGAGGCATCTACTAGTTGTAAATAAATTAGTTAAGGAAGTTATTTGTTTTGATTACGAAAATTTTACACGAAACAAAATTAAATTCTAATTAATTACTTCGTTAAATATTAATTTAAATAAAGTAATTGAAATCTAATCTAAATAAAATAGATGAAATTTATATAGTGTAGAAATTCATTAGTATAGCTCAAATAAATCTTCAGATCCCACAAGAATATTGCTTACATGGTTACCTGATGGACACAGGAAGAGAGGCTGACTTAAACTAACTTTCAGGTGGGTGTTCATAAATAAAAGAAACAATTTTGGATGGGCCAGTTGATGATTAGCCAAAAAAAGCAATCCTGAACTAAAAAGGATAGAAAAAAATTCTCATTATGCCCCTGTGGCGCATGAAGCCACAGGGGCATAATGAGCTACAAGGCTACATAGCTGCAATATCTCAAATCCTAGTTCAGGTATTCATATACTCATGTATGCGTATGGTGCAAAATAATAAGGTATTTAATGAGAAATAACCAAATGGCACTATCACCTAACCAAATGTTAACTTCCAGAAACTTACTTGGTAGATAATTAAATAAATATTTTTCATATTAAAAGAAATGCATTTTTTATGATAAAAATTATGGATTTTAATAACTCTATAAACGTTTTAAAATTGATCTTTAATAAGGGATTTCTGTAATTTATATAGGTTTAGAATCTTTTGAGTCCAGGTTAAGTGTATTGTGCATTTTTTTTCATAAATGTGTTGATGAAATTTAGCAACAAAACGAGATGAGAGTTTGCACAGAAAAACTTAGTAATATCTTGTAATGTTATCAATGGTATAATTATTAATTGAGTTTATATAATTATTTTAAATAAGTATCAACAAGGAATATATATGCTGATGGCATTGGGAAATTCAAAATTCGACGATTTTATCGACTTTATCAAGATGGAGGCTATAATACACAACGCTGAATCTTAATACATTGACTTTATGGAGATTATTATTCAAATATCAAACAAACGCAAACACAAAATTGGTTTCAATCATAAACAACAACATTTTTAGCTAACACAAAAGATTGAGATTTAGTTGTAAAGACACATACGCCCAATGCATTTGCGTATCATTCTTAAGTCGAAGGCCACGATTTTTTCAAGAAATAAGGGAGTTATTCTACGCCAGTCACGCTGTTTTGCACACAGAACAAAAAAGATATTTCTGGTATGAATGCCTTCAGGAGTTAAATGGATCGAAGGACCGACCGTTAGTTCTGATGAATGTTTAATGATTTGGTTAAGTCCCGCTATAAAAAAAATGAAAGCCTATTTGTCTGTCTTTGATCACTTCACAATCAGTGGCTCTTCATCAGAATTTATTAGTCCATAATCCTTGTCCTTCAAAATCTCAATGTCAAGCTTGTTTTTTGTGGCTCAAAACTAGGTGGGAAGATGATGTATTTTAATGACATACACGAAGACATATTAATAATCACCATTACTGTAATGACAGTACCTATTTTCGAATTCCTAAATTCGTTCCACATTGTTAAGAAGTTGCAGATTCCCAGAAAACATTTGAGAGTACTTCAACTCAAAGAGACGATTATTGTGGAATTTATGTAAAACTGCTTTAATATTATATCTGATTTTTCACAGCTTAAAGTAATTAATACTTGCTTGATAAATAACATGCAAACACGATATTATTATATAACTTTCAAGTTCTTTTGCCACTTGTATAATAATAAGCGCAGTGTTGCATTTTATTCTTTTTGCTTATTTATTTTGATAATTTTGAAAAAAAACATGTTTAAAAACGAGTTTTATCAACTATCTCTTTAATGAATTTTATCGTAAGCAAACTTTTATAGTTTTGTCTTAGTTATATATTTCATAATCATAATTATTCAAAATCACTCTAAAATATAAATATAGTCAAACCATGTTACATGAGAGCCAAACGAGTGGCTTAAATGCTCAGTATTATTGACCGTTCAGTATGTCATATAATTATTAAAATGGTATCTTCTGTTTACTACAAATTATAATTTTAATGAAATATCCCATTATTTCATGAAAAAATTAAGATTTATTCAATGGTAACTAAGTCATTAAAAGAAATATAAGTGATAAAAAAGAAATAAGACTAGATAATTATACATATTATTTAAATATCAAACTACTATTGAAATTATGTATATTTTAAAATGATAATGTTTTTATAATTTTTTAAAATGCAGGTGAAACATAATCATTTATACTGATATATAATTCTTAAACTGATATATTGCAATTTTACAGACAGAAAATTAATAGGATTTTCTGATTTTATAAGAAGTAAAGAACATTTTTTTAATGTACTTAGTAACAGAGCTACAAAAATATAAAGAAAAAATGTTACATTTTGATTTATTAATGTTTACAAAATTAATTACAATTAATTTTGATTAATTTGTAATTAATAAATTAATTACATTTAATAATTGTAATTAATAAATAAATTAATTACAAATAATTAAAAACAAAATTAATTACAATTAATTTTGTTTTTGATAAATCAAAAAAAGTTTATTTTGATTTATCAAAAACAAAATTAATTGTAATTGAAATTTTTATAATTGAAAATTAATTATTTGCGAATAGGCTGGTAATAATTCTGATTAATATAAAAAAATAAATGCATACCGGAAGATAGCTACATCGGTGAGACATTAGTTTTATGAAAATCTAGCGTGCTTAGAGTCAAGCTACCCGATTTTCTGAATGACAATGATTAGCTGATTGTTATGGCATTACAATCTAGATGACATTTTGAGGTGAAGATCTTGAGTTAAAATCTTCCTTTCTTCTACAACATACCAAAAGAAAGATATTAGGTCCAACAAATATATAATGTTCCTCTGACTTATCAGCATAACGCTCTCTAGTTTTGCCACCTAGTTCGTTTATTTGTACTATATGTTAATGTTAAAAACTATTGGTATTTAGCGGAAAAATGAATAATAAATAAAATATTCTTTCGCAGCTATCCACTTAAATATTATCAAATTATATAGTTCAGAAATCTTTCTGTAGCATATGGTCTGAATGGTTTTATTTCTTTTCTTTCAGCGACCACGTGGTATCCTCTCCAGTGCCAAAAAGCAACCGATGCCTTCAAGTGCCCCCAACAGTTCGGATACTTCCAAGACACGACGGACTGCAACAAGTACTTCATTTGCGTGTTCGGCGACGCCCTGCACGATAAATGTACGCCAGGGCTATATTTCAACAGCGAACTGCGCATGTGCGACTGGCCCAGAAATGTCAAAAGCTGTGAAAGGAGTAAGTGTTCACGCCAATTCTTGGATAGCGTTAGTCTAACAGATAAACTTTAAACTAAAATGGATTAAGATCTCTAAATGGCACGAACTCTGAGATATCGTCTGGCATCTTATGTAAACAATACTGTAAGACGATTAATCGTTCGTTGTTTCTATCGATAACAGCTAATAGGAAAGTGTAACAAAAAAAATAAATAAATAAATAAAAAGAAAATTAACGATACTGATACGCTGCGTATTATATATGTAACTGTTTTGTAAATGTGTTAGTTTTTATCCAATATTAAATCTTAATGGGAGTTCAAGAATCTAAAAAAATACCAGCTTTAATGTGTACTATGAAGAAAAATTATGAGGCAAATCGAAATAGGGTGTTCTAAAAACCATTTATGTACCCTATTTTTCTTCAATAGATCATATCATTAATTTTTAGCGTAAGTCCTAATAAAAGCATAAGTTTAACTTATATAAAAAATAAACATAGATATTGTACTAGATAATATATTGTTTTATGAAAATAGTTTACCATGGAATTATTGTACTAGGAATAATATTATAAAATAATGTATATAATATAGTAACATAAAAATATTTTTTATAATAGTTATTTTGTTTTTACTGACAAAATAAATATAGTATTAAAATACATTTTGATAGATCTAATTTTAGAACATTAAGGTGTTTGTAAACTGTACATTTGACAGATAGTATATTTGTTATACAATTCGTATATTTATATATTTTTCTTTAAAATGTATACATTAATGTGCATATTTTCCTTAAATTTTAATGCGTGCTCTTTGTTTCTTTTGTAATCCAATGATATTGAAGATAAAAAATCCCTTAAATAAAAAGATATCACATTGTATCATTTATTTTTGGTTATGTATATTTATGTAATGGAGAAATGATTTAATTAATCATAATAAGTATTTTTCATTCTATTTTTAAGGTACTTCTACTAAATAAAATTTGTAGGGCTGATAGACCATATAAAAATTTATTTATAATTTTAACACAAAAGCACTTACTAGTTTTAATGAAAGTTGAGATAATGCATTTTTTCATTTTAAATATTATATTGAAAATATTTAAGATTTTAGCCTTGTTACCATTAATATTGTACAAGCTGTTCGAAGTATTAAAATATATATATAACTATATTCATGAGATCCAAGATTTTCTGTGCCATTAAAAATAAAATCTCTGTGAGAAAAGAAATTTAAATCGTCATCAAAATTAAAAATATGTATATACGAGAAATTTAACTGAAAGGGTGCTTTTTTTTTTCTTTTTATCCTAATTTAAAATAATTCCATAGAGCTTTAAAATAATTTGATTTCTTCAGGTACATTATCGGGATCTGAATCATCACATGGTAGACGAGTGTATGGTTCATCCACTAGTAAACCAAGACCTAGCAGTAACAGCAGAAATTCTTATCGAAACAGTGACAGTATACCTAATCTCAATTCCATTGCTCCAGTGCCACCCACTCGGGATACACGAATTGGAAGTCGGTACACCCCTCCAATCTCCCTTAGCGAATCCTACTCCGTCGCCTCTAGGAGCAACACCAGTCAAATGAGGCCATCTGCATTTAGACCGACTACTTACACAACCCACAAGCTGTACTCCACCACCAGCACCAGACCTTACTTGTACAGCACTGGACCACCCGCCAGTTTTAAGCCCATCTACTACAGGGTGACCTCCAAACCTTCTGTCACTGGTCCTCCGAGGTATTCGTCGAATGATAGGAGAAAGTCCTATGATGATGATTACTATGATAGTGAATATGATGATGAAGACAGCAGCATTGAAGAGCCCCGGATCATGGTGAACCAACACCTCCGCAATGGTAACAACCTGTACGTAAGGCCTATAACCATCGCGACTCTCAGACCCAGTTTGGCACCGAAGCCTACTTCCAGTTCTTCTCACACCACTTACTCACAAGGCAACGGTTACACTCTTCGCCCACCCCCAAATACCAGACAAACAAACAGCCAGTCAAATTACAATTACAACTCAAGAGATCAGTCAACAAGAACAGGATATCCCAGTCCTTCACGTTCTTCACAAGTTGATAACAGGTATATAGTACATACACACTATTTCATATTTTAACATTTGAATAATAAAACTTGTTCTCTCAGTGCTTACTATTGTTTCTCGTTTTTAGACCTTCATATATCAGAAACATTAGACCTGCGGCTCCAACTCATGGAAGCAATGTGAGGAGCAGGCCTTCCAATAGCAATTCAAACACTGCCTTATCTTCCGTCTACACTTCCAAACCACGTGACAGTGATTCCATGATCCGGTTGAGACCCCAGATCAACAGCGGTAGTAACATCCAGTCTTTGGACAACGGAGGGGAGAGTTTGGATGCGCAGTTCGGTACTAATCCTCGGTCTATTAGTCTTCCTGACAGACCCTACAGAGTGAATTCGTTTGACTCGAGCAGCGAGATGAGGAAAGCGGAAAGAAGCCAGCAACATCTGAATAAGCCAAAAGTGACATCCACAAGGTACTCGTCACCAGCCAGACCTTCCTACAAGACAGGTACGTATATTATATTATTAAAGGACTCTCTATGTCTTTGTGGTGAAATCAGATCTTGTAAGTTGTGGTTCAGTGGTAACACAGAATTAAATAAGTCCCACTATCTGTTAAATAACAAAAAATGGATGTGTTGTTTGCTTTCTGCATGTGCAGTTGTCGTGTTAAATGCCTGGGAGTTTTTTTCGGATTTTCCTTCTATATTAAGCGGGAAAATATGGTGCACTATCTATGAAAATTCCTCCATTTTGGCAAAACACTGAGAACAATGAAAGCCGTTTTGAAATATAGGCTCTATGTTAATCAGAAAGAATGATGCTACATGCTTGTAGGTCAGGTATGGTACTTTGAAGTTACAGGGGCCCGTAGCTAAGACACTTCAATAGTTTTCTCTAAATATTAAATTAATACTAAGTTCTGTTTAATATTGCGTTAAAAGGAGCAGATATTATATTTTACGTTTTGAAAAATTAGTTGTGGTATTTCTTTCCGACATAATAGACAACGTATTTAATCCCATATTAATACTAAATATATTCTAAACTAAAAAATAAATTTGGTGGACGACAGCTCATTGATGGGCCAAGGACTGCAGCATCCATATCACCATTGAACGAGGGCTCTGGGATGAGAAGCATATTGTCCCGATAGGTGGTTAGCCTAATGCGAAACCTCCAGTGTTTAGTTCCCAAGCATGCTTGGAACTCAGTTTTATCAAACCCCTAAAGGGATAATGGGCTGATTCGACCTAGCTGAGCCCGAGAATAAAACCTCAGGCCTGTGCTTCTGGAGCACGAACCGCTACCTCTACATTCATATAATTTCAGTAAATATATTCTAGCAGACATTTAACAAAGGTTAGTGTTTTTTTATTTTTTTCTCCGTTAATTTGCTTTTTATTTCTGCAAAATAGGTGGTACACCTCATTACCACTGTAGTAGAGAAAAAGAATCCATGAGAACGAGAGCTAATTTTATTTTTGATTTGTCGTCCTTGTGGTTGGCTACGAGCACAGGCGAATAGCGGAATAATGTATTTTTAAGAATCTCTTGAAAAAGTATTATGCGAGGAATCAAATGAATTTTTAAAAAATGTGTCAGTGGGCTCAAACTGTATCAGTAGACCTATTAATAAAATAAATTGATGATGCTAGTAAAGTTTACTCGCTTCATATTGAAATTATTTTTATGTTTTTGCGTAGGGATTTAATATAAAAATTAGTTCAATAAAAAAAATTAATAAGATGCTAAGTTATATGCTAATCTTATTTTATTTTCAAAAGGTATACGAAACACAATTACTATTACAAAAATCAAAAGGGAATTTATAGAAGTCACCAGTTCTTGGCCAAATATTTGGCTAAAGATTAGAATTTCTAATGCATACAATTGATAGTGCATAAATTGTGCCTTAAGAATCAAACATTCAATTAATTATAAAAAATTGTCATCTCTAATAATATATTAAAATTTAGCTTAAAAAACTCAAACATTATACATAGAAAGAATATTGTCGCGGTAAATATATAGATTTTTCTTGGCACGAGCTGAAAGTTTTATTTTAAAAAATTTCATCTGTTTTGAGTAATGGAGTAAATTTAGTCTGTAAGGTACTAAATTTACTATTAAGTGTACTAGGTCTTGGTACAATGAACGCTCATGCTCAAAAAATTATTATGACGTGACCAATTACATCAATTATTCTCTAAAATTCGTGTTTAAGGATTTATCTTGCTCGTCAGCATTGAGCATCTTATATGTATGAATGCTAATTCAATGAAGATTTTGGATGGTTTAAAAGATAAATCACGGTTGGGTCATTTCATAAGTTTCAAAGTCAAATACACCATTCATCAATTCGCAAGATTAATGATTTGCAAGATTATAAAATTTATTTTTTGGGATTGTAAATACATATCCATCATTTAATTTTTCTCTAGAAGATTCACCAGAAGCCTCCTATGAGGAATATCCAGAATATTATTACGACGACGAAGATTACGAAGATGAGGATGATGTCCAGAATATCAGCCCTGTTCCAAAAGTAGTCATCCGGCTTCAAAAACCACCTTCAACGACCAGAAGAACAACGACGACTACCACCACCACAACAACTACCACGACCACAACTCGTAGACCGATTACAACTACAAGAAGACCAGCTCCCACGAAACCTCCGAAGAGAGGATTACCATTTGGAATCAGCAGACCGGCCACAAAATCACCCATTCGCACAGGACCTAAACCTCTTCCAAGACTACCATCCAGGTATGTCACTGTTTTAAAAATTTTAATACTTCAGGGTAATTCAATAGATGTCCTAACCAAAAATTTATGAATATTCTGCTTGATGTACCTGTCACTAGTCTGCAAATTTCGGAGACAGTGTCATCTGATGGCAAGTACTGACACTAATAATTGTTAAGAAAAACTTAAAAAAATTATATTTTTAAACTTTTGTAAGCATTTAGTGGAAGTGATTTCAAGAGTTGTCGAATATTTTCCCTAGTTACCACGCCATTAGTGTTCTCAAAGATTCGTTAATAAAGCAATTTTATTGAAATTGTAACAATATATGCATTTAATTGAAAATTAAAATTTAGTAAAATGTTTATAGAAGAAACTCTACATTACTATTATTATTATAAAACATAAAAAGTGATATAAGAAAACATTTAATTGAAATTTATCTTATTGAAATACTTCCCACTAAGTGGACTCCTTTCCATATTTTTTTTTTAATTTTATTTTATAAAATAGGCGATTTTTTTTTTAGATATTAATAGTTTCTAAATAAAAAAAAAGCAATTTTAATGGGGAGCTGTCTTTTACGGTTCAAACAGATGTTCAAGTAGCAAAAATCTCGGAACTGTGTTCTACTTGGCAGACGGTGGTAATGTTCGAGTTTAAAACTCTAAAAAATTAGATGAGACTCAACAGATGTACTCCTCTTATTTATTAAGCAAAATTCAAAACTTTATAGAAGTAATATATCACAGGAATTGTTATAAAATATGAGATATAAGGAAAATATCGATTACCTTATATCTGCAGACAAGCATTTCCGAAAATTGTTCCCTTTTTGAAATTTAGCGAAACAATTGTTACGGTGATTTAAGAAGAATGAAAAGAAAATATTTACGAGAATTAGTCATTTTTGTCACGCTAAAGTCACTTTTCTGCACATCAGGACTAACTTGACCTGGATCTACAATTTTAAATAAGATCCGAATATTACTAACATTCATGCCTGACTGGAAATCAAACTCACGCTGTCGAACTGAATGCTACACCGATAAATAAGCGTCTTCCAACTCAGTATTTATAAGCGCAGTCGTGTTAGAAAAATCTAAAATTGCCTGTAGTAATTAAAATAGTCTTGCTTTTGACTAATGATAAATTTACTTTAAATTGAATGATAAAGTATATCTGAAATGGCTTTACATAAAACAATGCAAGAAAAGAGAAAGAAAAACAATTCTAAATTGTAAATGTGGAAAACATGTAAGAAATTAAATTTTCTCTCTCTCTCATTTAGTTACTCTAACATAATCTTATATGAGTGTGATGCTCTTGCTTTTATAAGATTCACTACTCTAGGTAATCCATATCCTAAAGAGTTACACCTAAACTCCATTGAGGGTTTATCAGACTTTATAAACAAAGTAGGTGACCTAAGACAAAGGAACTAGGAAAAAACTGGGCTTGGAGTATGGTACAAAATGCAACAATGCAGAGGTGCCACATATCTGACAAGCTCAAGAAGAAGAAGAAGAAGAACTCCAATATAACTTTACTTTTATTACTTTAAGATTGAATAATAATTCTAAGGTAAGAGCTTACGCGCCAAAAAAATAAATAAATAAATAAAAATTTTCCAAGACATCACGAAATTATATATATAATGCCTCGTATTCTGAACTCTTTTTGGAAACTTCCATGCATATTATAAGAATCTTTTTTAAATGCCCAATATAACTGAAGAATCTCTTCCAGCTCTAATCTCTTACTAAAAGACGAATTTTTTGTTAAAAATAATTATTTTAATTAAGAAATTTTGGTAATAAGAATAGTTAAACAGTTAATTTTTCGTTTTCAGACCGGAACCAGTGTACCAAACACCAAGAGCAATGAGCGTGGCTGAAAAGTGCAATACCCGTCAATGCGTTCTTCCTGACTGTCGTTGCTCATCCACCGAGATACCAGGGAACATCCCGGCGAGGGAAGTGCCACAGATTGTCCTCATCACTTTCGATGATGCTGTCAACGACCTCAACTACGAGTTGTACGGAGAACTCTTCACTAACAGGAAAAATCCCAACGGATGTCCAATATTGGGCACCTTTTACGTCTCTCACGAGTGGACAGACTACGGCATGGTCCAGACACTTTACTCTAATGGTCACGAGATGGCGTCACATTCGATAACGTAAGCATACATGGACATACTATTTTATTTAAACCAAGCATTTCGACACAAAATATAAAAGAATAATTGAGCTTCTGGAGACACATAAGTGAATGATATTTTACAGAGTAAAAGGTATCGCGTGTTAAATCCCAGTCATTGTTGAACAGTTTGAGATGGATTCTGAATTTCCAATCTCCAAACACAGGTGTAGAATCGATTTCTGATTCATTTTCGATCTCAGCGTATATTCTACATCTACGCTTACCGTGGCATATTGGTAAGACAAGATGAAAGCTCCCAGTTTTAATCACTACTGTTAAATTGTGGAAGTTAATTGTATTTCTTTTCTGCACATACGTTATTTAGGAGAGTGAAAAGGAGTTTTCCACGTTTCTTTCCTTGCAATTCTTCTTAATCAAAAGTTTTGGGTAAGTATGAGCAGTATGTTCATTAAAGTGATTCATTAAAAGATTATTAGACACTATTATTAATAATCACGATTAATATGATTATTAACTACAGTGGAGATCAAAGAAGGGACAGCCAGCTGTCAGTCGTTCAAGACGGTTCCGAGCCACAAATGCTTGAGAGAATAGAACTCTCACGAAATCACCCACATTTACATCAACAATATCATTATCGTCACTTCAATACATTTTGCCACTTGGCAATTCATAGTTAAATTGACAAATGCACTGATGATTCCCTTTTATTTTGCTGCCTGCTGTATGGTCTATGCTATCATTACTCAGGTGTCATATATCAGAAAATATCTGCTATTCCATTACATGACTTCAGTAAAGTTGTTTAGTGGGATATGTCATTCCTTCCTTCACTCTTTGCTCCAATAAAGGCTTTTGGAAAGACAATTTAATTTGTCTCAGACTTATAAGGAATAAAATATCAGATGTATAACTACGAGTGACAACCTTAAAGCTTACTGAAATTTATATTCTTTCTGTTACTATGCTACATTTCAATCCAATGCTCTGAAGTTATAATTATTTGTTCTTTTATTCATAAAAGTATTTTATAGAATTTATGTAACAATGTATGAAGTAAATTGTAATATTTTATTTTAAAACTGAGTATATTTCATAAAACATCGAACTTTTTTTTTCTGTCTGATGTTGAAATTGATATATTAATTGAAATATAAACGTTTTCTTCATTAGAATTTTTAAATATTTTTATAGGCATAGTCATATGGAAAAGTTTTCTGTCAGTCAGTGGGCTAAGGAAATCGACGGCCAGCGGGAAATCCTCCATTTGTATGGAGGCGTCAAGCTGGAAGATATCAGAGGTATGAGGGCTCCTTTCCTGCAGGTCGGTGGAAATAACATGTTTGAAATGCTCTACACCAGCAACTTCACCTACGATTCTTCCATGCCAGTCCACGAGAACAATCCTCCTTTCTATCCTTATACTTTGGATTACAACATGGGTCACGAATGTAGCATTCCACCTTGCCCAACAAAATCTTTCCCTGGATTGTGGGAGGTAAGTAAATGGTCAAGTGAATCATTTGAATTATCCCTCATAATATTCGAAAGAAAAGTTCTAAAAGAATATTTCATTGTAGGTTGGAATGGTCATGTGGACAGATTACAGAGGCGGCCGCTGTTCCATGGGCGATGCATGCGCAAATCCAGACAATGCAGAAGACGTTTATAAAATGCTTCGCAAGAACTTCGAACGACATTACAACTCCAATCGGGCTCCTTTCGGTCTGTTCTACCATGCAGCCTGGTTCACCACTCAACACTACAGGAAAGGGTACATGAAGTTCATCGAATACATCAACTCGAAGGATGACGTGTACATGGTCACCAACTGGCAGGCTATCCAATGGATGAGAGACCCTACTCCTTTATCAAAGATCCATTCCTTCAAACCATGGCAGTGTCCTAAAGATCCTGAGAAGCCTGGAGCTTGCCACCATCCGAAATCTTGCAATCTGAATTACAAAGGTGGTAGCAGAAATCTGAAGACGTGCCAACCTTGTCCTTCTACCTTCCCATGGACGGGAAGGACAGGATTTGATGAAGTATATGTTGTTTGAGAAAAAGAAAACGGAAATTTTTGTTCTTTTTTAAAGAAAAAACTGTGATGAATATTGAGAGATTTGTTGATGTCAACAGCTACTAATGACTGTTTTTTTGACATTCAGCGAAATTCTTTTAAAGAATATTTCTCGGAAGCCAAAATGATTTGTAAAGATGAAATGTTTTTAAAAATTTAGAAGTGCCTTACTTTTTACAGAATTGGTATTTTTAGGCATTTATTTGGCGGAATACTCAGTATTTTCATTCATAATTTCTTTTTTTTATATCCAATGTGATACAGATATTACAAAATATTTAGAATTAACTTGAGAAAGATGCAAATTTAGTTCGATATTAAGCACACTATTTATTCCATTGAAAAAATTACTATAAAAATCATTATTATTATAATTCAATAGAATATTATTATAGTTTTAAATAAAAAAATTATATTTTTTCATTTTAAGCCATATGCATTTTTATTAAATGCAGACTTATTTAATTAAAAATTATTCTAAATATGAACAACGAAATAATGATTGTTGTAATTAATCAAGTAAAGAATGCTTATATGATGTTAGAATTGCAAAAAAACAATTCATTTTGTAATTTTAAAAATTCATTTTTAAATGTACTTTTAAAAATTGTTTCTAGTTGAATGTTTTTACGCAACAAAAAAATATTACACAGCACTTTTCATTAACACTCACTTAAAACTAGATTTTATAATAATAAATCAGCTATACATGAAATTCAAATATAAAGCAAAATGTTGATTAAAAAATTACAATGAAGAAATAACATTTTATACTTGTGAAATTCATTAAGGTATGTATTAAGTTTTACAGTGTTAGATTTTTAAAACAGTAATTTTAAGTGCTCTAAACATTTATAAGAAAAGAAATGTTTTTAACATATCAGACATTATTTTTAAATTAAAAATGGCATACTTAATGTTCGCTTTATGTAAAATCTGTTTGTGATAATTGTAAATGATTTTGAGGTGTATTCTTTTTATCATTTCGTTAAAATTGTAAGTATACTTTGTAAGTATAATAGTTTTTAAGAAATTATAAGTGGAAGTAAAATAGAAAAACAGTTTCTTAAAAATATCACTTTTAAAGTTATACAAACATTCTTCTATATTTATGTTTGAGGGTTCAATATGTGTATAAATTAAAATGTGGCAAAATGCAATCCAATATTTTTGATAAGATCAGCTTAATAAAATTTTTCAGTATAAAATTAAACATTTAACCTCAACTTGCAAGATGACATTGAAGTATCTAATCTTAATCGATATAATGTAATAATCATGACTTTTTTTTATAAATATATCATCAGAAAAAAATTAGACAAAATAAATGAATATATCAGACTTAATATATAAGAACACATATCAACGGAAGTTTTCGGAACTGCAAAATCATTCAGAAAGTTTTGTTAAATTAATCCTATGATTTATAATGAAATTTAAAATAATTTCTCCAATCTTACCCAAACGTTAAAAAAGTAAAATTTTGTTTAGCAAGAAGAAATTTTTTAAAACTTATATTTTATTACTTTTACAATTGTTTTTTAATGTTTGTTGTTGCATATTTACTTTTGTTACTTAAATGTATGATGGAGAATAATTGTGAGAGAAATACATTGATTTTCGCATCCATCAATCCATCGATTATATAAAAGAATGTCATGAAAAATTTCATCTGATCCACTTAGCTATTGTTATCAGTTCGCATTATTTAACATTCTTTGTTGGCACGCAGCACAATTAAGCTGCATATTAAAAAATTTCTCCATTTTCGGAGAACATTTGGTGATGGGTGTGTATGTTGTTTGTTTAAAAAATAAAATTCTTTATTAAAAAAAAAATCAGATTTCATTATTGTAGTCATTTGCCAGTCACACTTAAGACCCAAAAAAAAAAAAAAAAAAAAAAAAAAAAAAAAAAAAAAAAATTTATATTTTACACGTTTTTAAACACTGCAGATGCTATAAATGCTAGTAAAAATACAAGATACTTTGCAGAGCTATATCAGATTTGTTTACCTAAAAAATAAATATCAATGTATTTGGATGAAAGAAAATTATTTAGTAGGAAATCTGTGGTAACTATAATGCATTAAAAAAGAGTTATTCAATAAATTAATACCAAAAGTTATAAATTAACTTCATAATCTGCATGAACAATTAAATATCAAAATATGTGACATTTTATGAATACCCTCTTTCCTTCTCATTCATTCCTATGCAAAAAAAATTAAAGCATATAGTATGGAACAAGATATTCTGCAAATATTTATTTTATAAAAAGGACATTCAAAGCAATATACATGCAAATAGTATTCAAACTGATGAACTGCTGAAATGAAAGCCAAAGTGCAAAAACCATTTAACATCCACCACAACACTTTTCCTCTCGGGGGAATGCAGAAAAATGACTATATTGTTACTTCATGAAAAAAGCACTTATGGATTAGTTATTATAGAAACTAATTATGCTTCAATAAATCAAAAGTATTTTATATTATAAATAAAACTATATCAAAGAGATGTTTGACAGTTTTCTTTTAATCACTAGACTGTACATGTAGTTTACTGGAAAAACAAATTGCAAATCATTTAGGCTTATCATTGCAAAAATACGAACAAAAAATAAGAAAACAATGATAATCATGACCACTAACAGGGCAAAAAGTACTCTTCTATTAACAGGCTTGAAAATAACCAACGTTAGAAGTGGGTCTGGGATTGATACTTAACTGTCATTTTCTGCACACAAGAGCTAATTTGAGTGAAAGCAAAAGTTAAAAGATTTTCTGAAACATTACAAATATTTGGGCCAGAGGTGGGAATCAAACTCACAAACTGTTTAACTAAAAGGCAGAGCCCTAACCATTTTGTTAGAAGTGGGTCTGACAGAATGATAGGTAACTTTTAGTTAGGATAACTATTTAATCAGGCAAACAACACTATAAAATAGCACAAAATTATGTAAAGTATACTTTAAAATAACTGTGACAATGTGCTATGTAAGTCATGATTAACTTTATTAGGATAGAAAAATTGCCTTACATCTAAAAGATTAAAAAAAATCATAGGATTAATATATTTAAAAGTATAAACAGAAATTACAAGATTAAGAAAAAGTTAAAACAAAATCAGTTAAAAAATAAATAAAATTGTAAACATTGACTTCAAATGCACAGCGACTAATAACAAAAATTCAATGCTTTAATGATTTGTGAAATATTTGTTGATAAACAAAATTTTCTCGAAATGTTGCAAGTCCTTAGAAGGCACTCTTTCCTTATAAAAGGAATGTGATACTGAAGTTTATTGAGAAAGTTAGTTTTGAAATGCTTAGTTTAAATTTTTTTTTAAACTAAGCATTTTAAAAGAACTATTTTTGTAATTTTTGCTAAATATTGTTTCTCTTATCATTTACTATATCACTTTCCAAGAACACATATGCAAGTACATCATGCTCACATTGTTATTTTTATACATTGACACTGAACCATCAGCATCAATATCAAATATTTATGAGTCATACAGGTATATATCAGAATTTTCGAGATCAATTTTACAATCCCTTTAGAAATTATAAGCAAAAATGAACTTAAAAATTAGATTTCCAGGTAAATTTTTATTACAGGATTTTTTTTTAAGATAGCCTTTTGATTTTAATATTTAAATAGCTGAAAAAGTAAACATAATAAATAAGCAAAATAAAATTAAATCCTTTATCTAAGTTATGTCTGGATCAAAAGGTATTTCATAAGGTAAAATTTATGAAAAGAAATTTTTAAATACATATTTAAAAATAAAATAATTTTTTAAAGTAGGAAGTAAAGTATACTTTTTTTATAATTTGAAGATCAATTCCATTATTGAAGCAACTGAAATTCTTGTGTAATATTCATACTATTTTACTTTACAAAAAAGGCATTTAAATAATAAATAACACAAAATCAAAAGGAAGAAAATAATTGGAATCATTATTAATGGAAGCCTTTTATTTCAAAAAACATACATTCAGTTTTAATGTCCAGATTTATACATTACACAAATAGTTGATATGTTATAACCTAATTGATATTGTTGTGATTTTTTTTCTTTTAATTCAAACACAGATTTGACATTAGATATTCAAATACAGAATGAAAATCTAAATTTATTTAACAAGAGCATATAAAGTAAAAAATATTCTAAATACACGATATCACATGATACAAGAGATAGAAAATATTTTGATGTTAAAGCAATTACTACAGTTGCGACAATTATAAGAGTGTAACTTAAATTATAGCTGAGAGAAATGCTTTTTTATTTTTTTTTCAAAATATTCAGTTAAAATTTCAAACTGGCCTTTCATTTATGGCAAATGAACCATTATATATAAATAGGTTTCATCACAAAAACAAAAACAAGTGACATGTTCTGATGCAAATTTCTATTTACATAGCACACATTTTATCACATAAATGTCATCCAGTCAGTCAAAACACATATTTTTCCTTGTAAACTTTTCTTTTAAATTATCGACCATTTTACAGATAAATATTTATGCTTTATAAACATTTATAAGTTCCAATAATAATTTTAAATACATTAAGATAAGAAATTTTTGCTCTCCAGCAAGTTTTCTTTCTTAGATTTAGAAACAAGATTTTCAAAGCTCTAAATGTTGTGCATTTTTTTTAACACAACTGAATGTGATAATCAAATTAAGCTAATTGTATTTAATAAAATGATTGAGTAGTCAGAGTTTTCTTAAATTCCAACAATCATTAAAGAAATCAAATATTCCATGAATAAACAATAATTATGTTTAATGCATGAGAAAGACTAGTAATCTGTAATGGCATGAAAATGAAAACTTACTTATTCTTTAAAATAATTTACAATTACTTTTGAAAAAAAATAAGCTCCTACAAATGAAAAATTCTGAATCTATACAATGTTACAAAATATAATACACAAGTTTACATTACCTCATATGATAATTCAGAATAAAAGAAACAAAAAGTGATTTTAAGTACTCAAGTATTTAAAATGAAAATTTAAAATGTGAAAATGTTAGTGCTTCACATTTCACATAAAAATTTTAATGAGTCTGATTGATTGGAAATCACAACATATTAATGCCGTTGTTGATTAATCGAACAATAGTCTTATTCCTATTTGATATTCACAAATATATACAGCAAATTTGTAGCCCACCTACTAAGTCACAGCAAAGTACCTAGAACAAAAAATAAATATTATATACTTATTTTCATCAAATAAATTAAAAGCATAATTAAGTTTCAAATAGTATAACACATAATTCAAACCCATATATAAGCAAATTTAATTACCTATTAAATCAAAAAGCTTGCTTTGAAGTATTTTTAAAAGCAATTATACAAAAAGGAAGAGTC
>JAPDSC010163692.1:242054-284675 GCA_026290005.1 Latrodectus geometricus
CAAAATCAAAGGTGCCAATAGCTCATTTTACTGATATCATCAAAGTTTCATTGTTGTTTAAGGGCGATTTTTGCAATAATGATCATAAGGGCAAGCAGCATGATTATCTTTAGTCTAAAGTTATTTTTGAATTACAACTCATATTCTATTTACAATATATTTTATAAATTGAAAATGAACAAATAAACTATTGAGCAGAAGACCAAAATTCTAAACATTTAGTTGACAGCATGGCAGATCTTAATTTCTTAACATAAAAGTTCTTAATTTTTTAACAAATTTTTAATTTAATAAATAATATATTTTTTAGCACATAAAAATACATTACTTGTTTTTGACTTTATCAGTAGCCAATACAAATGATATGTTTTAATTATATTACATTTTAATTTTAAAAATATTAAAATATTGTTTAAAAAGATCAAAATACCACCGCAGAATATATTTAAATATAAACATATTTTAAAATGTTATATAGAATGATCAAATACTGGATTTAATTTTTAATCAAAATATATTGTTTGAAAATTTTAATTTAACACACATGAATTTTGTTGGATTAATCTTCACACATTTAATAAGTTTCGTTACATTGAGTAACAATTTAAAGTAAAAACTGTAATTTTAAAATGTGTAAATGGAAATTCAAATCCAGAAAAATATACATTTACTGAATATTACTTTTAATTAAACATAAAAAATAAAAAGTGCAAATAAAATTATGTAAAAAATTGCAAGGCAACAGTGAAATATTATAATAAGGAAATTTTACAACATATACAAAATATACCATACAAATAATTAAAGTATATTTATATTAGCCCCAAATATCATATATAAATATACAATAGTTTACAAACAAAGGCAAGGTAGTTTACAATCAATAAAAAAAAGCATGCGCATGTGCAACATTGATAGAAAGTGTTGGTGAAAAGATAACAGAAAATTATAAAATACACTGAAATTCACAATTTATACATGAGACAGATTGCAGATAATTTTTATTAATTAAATTAAGCTGTTAATTAAGCTGTTAATTTAAAATATAATTTCAAAAAGTCTTTACAATTTTATGAATTCTATAAGCTTATAAAATTGTAATGTATAGAAATAAAAAAGCATAAAATGTTACAATTAAGAAAAAATAATGACATAAAATAAGTCAGATAAAACGTCTATTTTATAAAATGATATCATGTAGGAAATTCTTTTTTTGGATTTAACTCACTGTACAGCTTAACATTTGAAGTTAATGTTAATTCTACAAAATTCACTATTTTGGTAAAAACTAGCTTAGGAATTAAACTCCAAATTCAGAAAAAAACAAGAGAAAATAATTATGTGAATATTATAATATTTTGATGAATAAAAGGCTAAATTCACATATTAAAAAGAAATGCAGCATGTAATTTCCAAATTGGGCAAATTTAATAGTAGGAAAACATTTTCCTTGAAATGTCTTTGAAAATAAAATATAGGAAACTTATGGAAAGGGTAAAAAAAATGCATTTTGAAAAATATTTGTAAAAAATTCTGCTTTGATTTTGTAGACTTTAATACATCACTTTCATATTTTAAAGAAATTTATATTTAATTATTTTCTATATATATATAGTGATATCCTCTAAGTTCTTTTCAATAATGGAAATTTTATTTAATAATTGGCAATTTAAGAAAAATTTGATTACAGCCATATTAAATAACAAAAGATTTACTATGTTTTGTGAAATAAACTGCAATGGTTAGAAGGTTTCAGCTATAAATCTAACTACTATTTAAAGGAATGAATATGGTTATGTCACTATTCTTTGGTTACTTTTTGCAAACTAGGGATAATTTGACCAGAACCTAGTTTCAAATGAATTTCCCACTGCTATACAAACATCCAAAGCTGATATAGGAATTGACCACTAAAACTGTTGATTAAGTGCTAACCATTTGGCAGCCAGTTTTTAGTCCAGAATATTAAGATTGTTTTCACTTTCAGCAAGTTTACATACATCATATAAATTTGGATAATTTTGTCAAATACCATTTTAGATACTTAAAAAACCTCAAAACAGTTTCTGACTAATGAGCTTTTTGTTATGCAATGTTTATATGAAAAAGTATACAGAAATTTCACAAAAAAATTAGACAAATACTCCCTAAAGAAAATTGTTCTTGAGAATGTGTCATTCTTTTGTATAACATAACATATTATAAATTACACTGTACCAAATGCACGAAATTATAATACTTACATGGTTATGATTATTAAAAATAACATATCATTGTATTTAGAATTTATGGACTAAAAATAAATGTTACATGATATTTCTGAACAACGTGTCAAAAAATTTGGAATACTGAATATTGCATGCATTTAGATGTTAATAATTTTCAACAGATTTTGGAACTAAAAAAAATGACAACTATTTTTCCCTTTACACAATGAATATATGTTATAATAATATGTGTTATAACAAATAGATATAATACATATTTCTTAACACAATTGCAAAAAAAACTGCATCATTTTTTTTAAATCAAATAAAAACTAATACTTTTAAAAAATGGGTATTCAGGAAAAATCTAATCTACCTAAAAAATTGTCACTAATCAGGAAAATATGAATATAAAATTAAAAATCATAGGCAAATAAAATATAAACCAAAATTTCAAAAAATTATAAGTAATCAATGTAAAAATACAAAATTATTTAATAATAAGAGAAAATTTTTTTAAATTAGATTAATTTTGTTTTTTAAACATTTCTATTAATCCACAAAGGAAATAAATATATTTACAGGTACAATTTTAAAAATTTTAACAACTTATGATTTTTATTAATTTAATATAACAATAAATCAGTCAATTTAGAATCAAAAATTTTCTCGAACAAGTTAATTTTAATGTAATTAAGCATTCAATCTGATATTCACAATAATCATAACTTTGCTGCTTATCAAACATATGATTAAAAAAAAATAAAAAAAAAAATTTTAAGAAACAAATAGGTTTTCAAAAAATTCCAACATAATCATTTTAATTCTCATCAAGAAACTTTCATTTGACTGCTTTAATTGAACACATTTTAAATATCAATTACCGTTTTGAAATTCAATACATCTTTATCCAAATTTAATAATTTTAATAACTTTCTTTTTATGAAATAAAAAAGGGTTGACACATTAATTTTCCTTTTAGTTAAAATTTTAACCTTCTACAACATAAGCTGCTTAACAAATATAAGATTTTATTATTTTGTTTTCTAAGCATTCCAATTATAATATAAAAAAAAAATTAAAAAAGCAAGAAAACTGAGCTTACTTAAATTTAGGAAAATATAAGGCAGCTAGTTCAGGGTCCAACTCATCAGCATTCAGCTCTGACAGGTAAATGCCTTCAGTCTCAGGCATATGTCTGATTTTTTTAGTTGAGCGCATAAAATTCAACATGCCACCTAACATGGACCTTTTTTCAGCATCTATGCAAGCAAATTTTTAGCTTAATAAAACATTTTTTGTAATTATGACTATTGGTATTAAAATTGTACATTAAATAAAGCATAAAAAAGATAATAAAAATAACAAAGAAGACTTGATAAAAAACCGAACCACTTTCTACAAAAATCTATACCTGAAGTGGGAGCCTAACCCATTAACTGTGAAACTACAGTCCATTTCACTATCAGCTTGTTAATAAATTCTTAAAAATATATAAGTGATTTTGATTTTCGTAAGAGTTACCAGAGCAAGCTCTAATACTGGACAAATCTGTATTTTATAAAGCTTAAAACTAGAAGTGGAAACTCTGAAAACCAATTGCATGTTAAAATGGCATGGCATGTACAAATCCAAAGAAATTTCAATCTGGTTTAAGCCAAATTAAATCTAGTAAACATAAAATTTTGTTACGCCTTTGAAATTATGATAGACAAGTAAAATATGTGTTGTGTGCCTGTACATGGCACACAACAGATGTCACAAACTTGAGCACTCAGAGAAAAATATGTCTCTAGGAATGTATGAAGAAAATTTTATAAGATAAATAATCTTTCACCCACATAAATATTTAAATTTCTCACAAATAGATGATAAAAAAAAAAAAAAAAAAAAAAAAAAAGAGAGAGAGAGAGAGAGAGAGAGAGAGAGAGGCAACTTATAATCTAAGAGGAAAAAGAAGTTATTTATCAGAAATATTTCAAAAACTAGTTAAAATCTAACAAGGAAGAAATTTCTAATCAATTACTTGTCATTTTTATAATCACTTTTTGTAAAAGAGAGCTAGCCTGATCATAAACCACAGTATTAGAATATTTCAAATCACTACAAACATCCATACCAGCCAACATATTGTCGAACAGAAGGCCAGAGAGCAATCTACTTAATTACCAATTGAGTTATAATCCTATGAGTAATTTTAATTTTGGAAATTTTAACATGTTACAAATACACGATGTAAATATAATCCATTGAAAAATGAAACTGTTTTATTATGAAATTATAATTAGCAAGCATGATTAATGATAATATTCAAACATACATTATAATTCTTAATAAAACCTATTTTATAAAATAATTTTGACAAACCCAAAATCATAACTGAATAATTAATAACATCCTAATAATTTTAAAAGGAGAATTCAGAATTTTTAATAAAAAAAATTATTATTTTAATAAACTGTTACATCAGATGAGAATTGTGACATCAGAGCTGTGTTAATAATATTAAAAAATAATTACTTGGCACTAAAATCATATGTAATAAAATAATGAAGTAGAAATTCCTTGATATAAATTTTTAATTTTTTACATCAATTTAAAGTAATATTTAAAATAATTATTATCAAAGCAATTATTTATATATCAAGCAATAATAAAAATACAAATTTAATTACAATTGTTTTATTCAACTTGGTTTGATAAGAATTAACAGTCTAAAGTGGATATTAAAACTATTATAACTATCTATGATGTGATGGGAATAAAATCTATGAAATATTGAAAAGAAATCTAAAGTTGATCATTCAGATGAGTTTGACCAACATTGTGTCTAGAAATTTTATAATCAATTAGATTTCATAACAGAGGAATCTGTCAAATATTAATTAAAAAGTTTTGTTTATTAAAACAAAAGAAACATATGACAAGCTTTACAAAATTGACAAATATAAATACTGACCAGCAGAACTTTCATCATCTTTTCCATCTTTATTGGTGCTATCAGAATTTCCCTGTAAACTTGGATTACTCAGTTTTCTAGGAACATTGGGAAGCTGGCCCCAACCCCAACTGGGGCCATTTGCATTTAATGGATTTTCAGTTTCAAACTTTTGATTTTCATACTCAGTGTCTGATTTAGGACTAGGGGGTCGACTTGAAAGAGGACTGAAATAATGAAAGCTATTAGTTTTAAAGCTTCACACTTTACATGAAAATAAGTTCATCGAAAATGTAAATATTTCAACGAAATGATTTTGAACTAATGATTTTGATTTATAAAGAAAATTAAAAACAAGATTCTTAAAAACAAATTTCCAGAGATGTTTAATTTTCCAAAGAGGTACCAATTGTTGAATAAATATTACTCGATTATTTTCAGCCAAACATGTCAGTAGTTCAGTACATATTATATTTTAAAACGACAAAGAAATATTATAAAAACCAATTAATAATTATTTAAACTAAATTATTTTTAAACAGCATTAAATGAATCTATAGTTAAAAAAATAAGTTTCATTTGAATATTTAAAATTCTCTTTACATAAATATATATGATAATTATAGTATTAAGTTACAATTGTCATATATATTTATAAAAAATTCTCTGTACATAAATATATATGATAATTGCAGTTTTAGATAGATATAGAAAAGAATATGTTAAAATAAGAATACCTAAACAAAACTGATTTCTTTATAATTCTTTATATATATTCCTTTATAATTACTATAAAAATAAATACATTTTTTAAAAAAATTTTTTAATTTTTTTATGTATTTTTCTGTTTCTAGCTAATACAAAATAAATTTTTCTTCTGTTTATTATCAAACTCCTTTTGAATTTTTCAATCATTACATATCTATATTCCAGGCTATCTACTCATTTAATTTAATGAATTTTCACTTTTATGACTTATTAATTCATACATAACTTTACCCATCAACTACTACAAGTAGCAATGAATAATTAGCAAATAATATTGTTGACACCTTTGAAGTTTTATTTATAAAATTTATGACCCACTTAGTTACAATTGATTGAATTTTTCTACAATTAAACACAGGAAACAATATGCAATAGATGCATGATTATGAGAGAAGAAAAAAAAGTAGCTATTTATTATAAGTGACAAATTTATGAATTTGATAGCTAATTAAAATAAGAATTTTGCTCTATCTTTAACACAGCATCAAAATAATCTTGAACATTATTCCATAAATATACAAATACCCCTGTTGCTTATGAAGCTATGAAATTTTTTCAAAATAACTTCACATCCTAAAGTTAATTTTAGATGCATTCAACAATGAAAATAGAAGTTTTCACGTTTTACTTGAATTACTCAATTTAGATTCACAAATTATGAGTAACAGAAGTTCTAAACATGAAAAGCTTTGTGCATGGATACATTTAATGACATGCTTAGTAAATATTAGAATGGTCACATTCAACTTCTTTGTAATTTATGTATGATAAGAACTATTAGTTACTTTAAAAAACTACACCATTTCTTCCTCATATTATGTGATAATAACACTTACATCTAAAGTAGTACAAAAAGTAATTCTTTCAAAAAATTCATAGAATAACTGCTTTTTTTTACACTAAGTATTTTTCAATAGGAAATTTCTTTTTTTTTTTTTTTTTTTTTTTTTTTTATTATTATTATTATTATGAATAGCTGTTCTTTTGCAAATATCATTACAGATAATTTCATTTTACAAATTAAATACACTTTCTCTTTATCATCTGCACTGACTAATTCACAGGAAGAATTGACAGATAATTTAATATAACGATGCTAGATTTTTTTTCCCCTTTGATATTTGGGAAGATTTATTTATGTATCTGTGATGATTTTGAATCAGATTTCTCAAAAAATAACTATTAATACTACCAACACAATGACATTGGGATGGATAATGGAGAGTGGATACCATAATATTCAATCCTAATTTGCATGTCACAGAGAGAGTTGGTTAATGGAAAGAATCAATTTACACAAAGCTTGTTATTTATGAAAAATTTTCTATCGTCACAAAATTTGTTTGTATATTTTTCATTATAGTACAAGGAAAGAGTATTTCAAAATTTTTTTTAAAATAATAAATAATATATATCATAGGAATTTTATAAAAATGATAACATACAATACGTAATTTAATTGATACAAAATAAAATTAATTTTATCATTCTTATAAATACTTTGGAAACTTATAATCCTATTATGAAAGCCTTATGGAATTCAAGCAGCTATACAATAAACCTTGAAAGGAAAGCTGGGAAGGCATTAAAAGAATATTAAAAAAAAAATTAATTATAACATTAAAGTTAAAAAATTATGAAGCTTTATTTCCATGTTATTTCATTAACAGATACTGAAACTAATTTGACAGTTGTAGAAAAACAAACAATCTTGAAGCAATAAATTTCTCTAAAAAACCAGTTAAATTGTTTTATTATACTTGAATATTTATGATTACTGACTACGGGAATTAAACCTTGCCAAGGACATTACATCAAGTGCAGAGCTGGAGATTAAAAATAAGAATAATTCTTAAATATAACCTATCACTATGTTGAAAAGTACATTGAATCAAGATCTTTACTGGACATCTGAATCAGTTGCATTATTTTCGTAATTCCCTGAACCTTATCTTTTTTGTTATTCCTCTTAGCATAAACATAGGTAGGTCTTACAGTTAATAAATATAACCAAGTCATAAATTCCCCATTCAACAAAAGATGCTTATGTAATACTTAGTAAGCCAAATTAATAATTGAACATCCTCTCACACAAAACACATCAGGAACTTGTTCACCTGCATATAGTATTTGATTCATATAAAATTATTCTCATAGTAATAACTTATTGCTTTATGGTTCTTTTTTATAGAGATAATTCAAAATATAAAAAGGAAAAATTACCTAGAATGTGGAGTGACATCACCATCACTAAAAGGATGGAATTCTCCAGTAAAAGTTGAGCTCATTTTTCTACGATTCCAATCAGACTTGAATAGATCATCAACATTAGCGGAAACTGGGAGACTAATTGAACGACTCATACTCCCAGATTGAGCAAAACCTTCATCATTCTCAACATAATCTTCATCCATAACAAAAATTTCATCTAACTTATCAAGTTCTTTTTCCCTGATAGCACTGTCCGATTGTTTATGTATAACTGTAGATTTAAGTTGCTTATCATTTTCCTTAGTTTTTGCTCGTTTTTTGTTGCCAATTTTTTTCTTTCGTCTACGTTTAGTTTTATATTCATCACTTGAGTCTGTAAGAACATTGTTTGTAATTTCTCTAGAAATTTCATTACTGGCACTTATCACACTATGTTCATGGGAGCTGTTTTGCTCGGGTTTAAATGTTACATCTGCTTGTTTGGAAAAATCAATACTAGAACCAATATCACAGTTAGAAGCTTCAAAGGAATGACTAGAATTATCTATTTTAAATCCTTGTTCATTCTCTATTGTTAGGACTGTTGAATCTGTTTTTGCTTTGTTTTTGTCAGTTAAACCTGATTGAAGTTTCATTTTTTGAATCTCTGCTTCCATATCAGGCACTTCAGGAAGGGGAGATGTTGCCAAATATGCAGGAACCTAAACAAAAATAGGAAAGTAATGCATACAATAAAATTTGTTTTATTACAAAATTCCAATTTTTTAATTATTAACTTAGTATTTCTATTTTTATGAAATATCTTTAATATCTATAAACAATTGTAGAATTCAAAAGTTTTTAAATAAATATAAATAGAAAAGTTATTTTTATTAACTAATGTACATAAGCAATCGTCAATAGCGGATTTTCAAGCTTGTAAGACTAATACAGTGCATAATACAACTTTTCCATTTAAATCCATGTTAATGACTATTCATTTGACTTAAGTATCAACGTACTAAATGGCTTTATTTTCTTTGATGCACATCTTGTTGCATTAGAATCTATAAATCAAAGTTATTGTTTAAACTTCCATTAAAAAAATCCAACTATTAGTTTGCCAAGAAACAGTAATAGTAGATAAAAATAAGTACTGCAAAAAAGCTATTACCCTGAATAATCTTTATAATTAAATTTGATTTGGATCTTCCTATCATGTAATTTCAGCTCATGGCATTTAAGAAAATTTCGCAACATTATGCATTTTATGTTGAGTGCATGTAAAAACTTTCACATGCACGCGACATTTAATTTTTATAACTTTATTCCAGTCAATTTCATAAACCAATTGTTAAAAAGTTAAAAACTTGCAACTTTATAACCATTATAAATCATTTAAAGAAATAATAAAAAATGAGCAGCTATAAAATACATATGAACAACTATTGACATAATAAATTTTCTTACGTCAAGAAAGAGTACAATACCTCATTTTCATCAGAAACCTCTTCAACAAAAAATGCTTCACCAGATTCTCCTAATTTCATATGAATATCTACTGGAACACCATTCACTTCAATATCAACCTAATAAATTTTGAATTCAGAATTTTTTAGTCTTTATAGTTTAAAAAATAAAAAAGATTTAAGATAGAATGTAAACAAAATAATAAGTCATTTTAAAAAGATATTATTATAATAATATTAATTGATATTATTTAAATGAATTACTAAAATGCAAAAAAGTGATATTAAAAATTTCTTACAAAGTACATAAGATTCCTTATTTTCATCTCAACAGAACTTTATACTCACACTAAAATTTGAATTTTACAAGGATAAATAATAATCCCTATTATGGATAATTTACACATTAGAAATCCCGCTCAGATAAACTATATATATTTACAAAATAGCAATATAAAAATATATTAAAGATGAAACAATTTTTTTTAGAAGAACTATAAAAATTCGAATTTCTACTATTTCAATTAAGTCAAAAAAATTTTTATTAGTTTTCTAAAAACTTTTTTTCTCTTTCCTATTTTTAATGTTTGATCATCCAAATTATGAAAATTGAATTTTATTCTATTAAATAATAATCTTTAGTAGATTTGTATTTTTATGAGTTTTTATGTAATAATTAACATGAATAAAATTTGTAGTTCAGTGAATTTCAAAATCAACTTTAAGATATATTATTCATATTTGTTTTAATTGATGAAAAACATTTGGTAACTGCAAAAAAACACTCTATTAATGCTTATATTTTTAAAAAGCTGCAATAGCTGGGACGGCAAAATGTTCATTTAATAGAACTATCTTCATGATTCAATACCATGAATATAATTTCATGATTCAATACCATAAAGATAATTTTATTAAAAAAGTCTGTATAAATTTTTTTAGAGTTTATTGTTCCTCAGCTGATGAGGTGTGAACATTTGCCAACTTAAGGGTGCTGTGGTTAGCTAACTTAACATCAAATGGTAGAAATAAGCATTAGAAATGAATGCAATAATAACAAATATTTACTAGAAGTACATATTACTATAAGAATGATTGTAAGTATTTAGCATTGTATTAGAAATAAAAATTGTTTTCATAGTAATAATTTCACATATTTTCCCGAGCATGAAATTATTTCCAAATAAATTTCTAAATTAAAATAAATTAGTTCTGTTAATTTTAAAACTTATACACGCAAATATTTATATTATATATAAAAAATTATCACTACTAAATTTGATTTATTTAAAAAAAAACATACACACACATTTGTGTAATTAATGTACTATCAACTTGTTATTATATATTAACATTATCCTTTATTTTCAAATTTAGGAACTAACTAATGTTTCAAAAAAATAGTTTTAATACATAATATTATATAATTAAAAATTTGTTACATCATACTTTAAAAGAGATTCTGTCTCATAACTAATAATAAAAAATAAAAAATCATTTTCAAGATTTAAAAAAAAAAAAAATAAAAAAAAAAAACACATATTTCTCAATAAAAGATTTTTAAAAAATATTTACCACTTTTTCTTTACTTCTAAGGACACCAATTTTTCCAAAACGGACATGAAATGGAGAGCAAACATAGGTGCCATCAGGTTGTTTCACTACAATAACATCAATTGCTCCAGTAAGTGTTGCTGAATTAATATCATTGTAAAAATCTTTGAAATTATTAATGAATTTTCCTATGTAGATCATCTTGAAGGTTAGCAACACTTAATCTTCATTTACCTGAAAATAAAAGATAATATTGATAAATCAAATTTTTGAATAGAAAACAATTCAAAATGATCCTAAAAGCAATAAATACTGAGTTGGTGGTACAGTTCTTATATATTAAATAATTTAAGCAACATAACCGATACACATGCATAGAAGTGCTGACGAGTCCTGTGCTGTACTAAAAGTCACCATGTTTAGAATACTTGGTCATTTAGTAAATTCCTAGTAATTTTAAACTATGATCAAGCGATAAGGTCACACCTGAGCTGCGACTCTTTTCTATACATGCCACACCAGCAGGATTTCAGACATTGCAGTTTAACAAAGACTGTCTCCAACCTGCAGATGCAGTGACAGAGAATGTTATCATTCCAATCATTTCCAGTGGCAAGAAATGTTTAACTTTGCAGATCAAATGACATGAAGCTTAATATAATAGACAGGTGAAAGTCTTTCATTTTTTGTAGAATATACTATTTAGGAAGGATTTTTTATCGATAACTGGCCACATTCAAACAGGAAAAAAAGAAAAAAAAAAAAAAAAAAAACTCATAAGCACTTGTCCTAGCAGAAATGCAAACCTATCCTCAGTAGTTATTTTAACAATTACTAGTACTGAACAGAGAACAGTCTAATCATTGTGGATTAGTTTTTTGCTTATCTATTGTCAATTTAAGACTCCTTTAAGCAAACTAATATGATGATATGCACATCAACACAGTATCATGCAATTTTCCTGAGAACTTCCATGGTGGTATTTCTGACCAAAATCCAACACATTCAATGATTATTAATAATTAAAAGTTAAAATAGATATAAAATTTAGAAATAAATATTTTTAGCATTACTAAAAAATTAACAGCACATCTTAATATTCTAAAATACATATATACATACGTTCTAATTATTCAAAACACAAAATATCCTGTAACACAACTTCTCCCAGCTAATGCTGAAATAAAACACCTACATTACAGTACCACAAATTTATTGACAAGAGAAAAATGAAATCGTATTCCAGATAGATACGAAAATGACATTTATCTTCCGATAATTTAGAAACAATGCTTTTACACAAAATTGATAAACAATAAAAACTGTCAATGAAGTTTGCAACATAAAATCATTTGTGATTGATTTTTATCATCACCAATAAGCTCGAAATAAATGTGATTAGGATGAATTTATATCTATTCATAAAAATAGAATCAATCACTAATCAAGAAAATAAAAAATTAAAAGCACATAAAAATGAAAAAATATTTCTTGCACCAACAAATGTAGAATCTCACAACAGCTGAAAAAAGAAAAAGACGTCAAAAGAAAACCCGGCAACAATTGAATTTGAACTTGAAAGCTAAACAAAAAAGGAAGATTGCGCAACAGATTTGGCACAGAGCCAAAATGGATAGGCATTTCATTCAGACAGAAATGGTTTCACATACGATTCCCTGTTATTCTAGTGATAATAAAAATATACAATTACAGAAAAATATTTAAAAATAGAAAATAAAATCTTAATAATTATTCCCATCAGAAGCAATAAACTGGAATTTAAAAGATATGTAATGAATTCAGGTATTCTAAGAAGAGAAATTCAAGGACAGTATTTGATAATGCTTTTGATATATAGATATAAAAAAATACCTTTCTTTTAAATTTATTTTTTCAAAAACATTCTTAAAAGGAAAAAAAATCAACACCAAATATAAGGCATAAAACATTTCTTCAATTTAAAAGAATAATTTGAATGAAGCTGATAAACTATATTATTTTTCTAGGAATGGTAGACATATTATAACAATGAATGCTTTTACATAAAAATAAAAACATTTAATACACATAAAAGCATTATTATGCCAAACTTGTAGATTTTTTTAAACCTTTCATAGTGTAATAAAATTAAATAAGTACAAAACTAAATTAGCTTAACTGAGATGAAAATAAAGAAATATGTGATAGTTAAAAATGCATAAAACAAAAATTATCTTTGGAAAAAAAAATAAGTTCTAGTTTAGTTGACATATCACTGAAAAGTATTAAATCATGTTCAGATAATTTTAATAATTGTAAAATATTGTATAGATAATAGTAAGAAGAAAATCTTAAAAAAGCAAGAGCTATAAATGAAATAAGAATTATTTTATTCATTAACACTTTTAATTTATTGAAATGAAAAAGTGACAAAAACTGTCTTTGGCTTTTTTATTTAAAGCAAAAAACAAAGATCCCATTCTTTGTAATTACATATCAATAGGAATACTTTTCAATAAATAAATGAAGAAAAAGGTAAACCTCCCACCACATTAAAAAATTCAATCTAAATTTTTAATGAAACATAAAATTCAACACAAGATGAAGATATGAAAATTATTTTTACAGCTATTTTAAATGCAACACTTCAAGTAATTAATGTTTTAAATTTATTTTGGGTACCCTTTAAAAAATACAGCAATTTTATGATATTATAAAAAAATAGACTTATAAAAAATTAAATTAATAATATATTGGTTCATTAAATGTTTCAATTCAGATAAATATTTTCTGCCACAGTAATACTGTCAGGGTATTGAAAATCAATCGAGAAATATTTATATTTTTATATTAAAACCAAAAACCTATGATATAAATTCAGAAAAGGAATATGAATTAAATAAACTTACTAGCATAAAATAAGTAAGCAATGTTATACTTAAAAATCCAATGGACAAACATCTAAGAAATTTCACAGAATCTCATTTCGATTAGCAAAAAAACAAATACGATGCGATGAATAATTATTAAAACTTTAAAAAAAAATTATCTTTCTAAGACAATTCAAACGTACAACCGCGCTAGTGGTTGTCAAAATTTTAATCCATTGGTTTTCCACTCCCGCGATTTTAGGTCAAGCGGGTAGAAAAACACACCCACGGGATTGGCCAATGATGAGCGACTAAGGAACCCTCGCCATATGACGTCAAATGATCGCGCCATGGAAAGAGTGCGTCGCCTGCGAATGATGCTGTTATACAACGCTGGTGAGATCTTCGCCTCGCCAACAGCCCCAGGACAACCTCAAGATGCGATCGAATCATAATGCGCATTCCTTTGTTTTTAAGATAGCCAGAAAAACATTTCAATATTGTTTCATGGTCGCAGAGGAAGATAAACATGCTGTAATGTTTACCATTCGAAAAGTGGCGCATTACGAGAATAAAAGTGATTTAAAAGGAAAAGCTTAAGAGGGTATTCAATAATCATAAATATTAATATATTGAAAAATTAGGTCAGTTATATTATGAAGACACTTGTAACATTTTAATAAATTGAGAAATTCGATCTTAGTTGCTTGTTATCGCATTTTGGAGACATGGGGAATCTATAATATTAATATGGAATAGGGATTGTGTAATTCAAATATTATTAAACTGGAATTATTGCACAAAAAATACATATTATGAGAGAATGAATATTTAAAAAAAATCCTTTTCTCATAACAAGTCGCAGCCTGCTTGGCTTTTGGTTGGTTTGCTGCGCTACGATCATTTCTTGCATACATGATATGATTTTACCAGATAGGTAACCAAAGTTTAAGCGGGGTTTTGGAACCAATACAAACATTAACCGAATTTAGAGGGAATCAAGCTAACGAATCAAATGTCAGAGAGTCAACTATTTAAACTGCCAGCTCCTAATTGGAAAGAAATCTGTTGATAAACTTATCGGTAAAGAATTATTCCGTTCATTTTAAATTATAGATAACATAAATATACTTCCTAACACAATCAATTTTCACTGATTTGATATTGAATAATTAATAGTTTAACAACGGAAATATGTAAGTCACCTGAATTTCAATTGTTTGCTGCCCTCTCTGTTAAGGTTGCTCTTTATAATAATGGGCCATACTCACGGGTTGCAAAAAAAGAAACATGGGAAACTCCCAAGCACCCAACCCAATAAAGAAGCATGCAGAAAAGCACCATTTATTTTACGTTATCATTTACGGTTAGCATCGAACCTGGGGCAGTTCGCTTGGCAACCAATATGTCAGAAGGGAGGAAATCGTGATTTTGGAAACCCCTAGCTCATACAATTAAAAAATATTTACTTTGATTTATAATGAATACACTTCACAAAATAAAGTTGGATATTATCTTAATAAATATGCCTCATATTTTGAATTTAAAACTTTTTTTCGAGACACAAATTTGAAAACTCCATTTTTTATCTACCTCATTAAATATTGTGCAATAGAAAGCCCAATAACTGAAAGTCGTGAAGTCAATTACGGCGTAATAATTTTCAAACTTCAGGAAGATATTCACGTGTCGCACGATAATTATCGACATTGGTTTATCTATCACTCAATGGTCATTTTTTGTTTATGAAATTAATTCATAGACAAATTAGACTGGGACCTATAATTTAAAATCAATTTCGAACTTTATAAACATTCAACCCTGAGCTGGGAATCGAACCTACGAACTAGAGAGCTATCTATTGGACTTAGGGCCGGCGATGAAAATCACGTACAACCACACCAAACCATGTACTAATATGTATGTATATGACGTAAAAACGAAGAAACATTTTTGTTTTTTAGTACTACAAAGGACATATTCAAATATTCCAAGTTCAAATGCCGTTTTATAATCCCATTAGAACCTCTTTGAACTAGGACCTACAACTTAAATTGAATTTCGAAATATTACAAATAACCCAGACCGAGTGGATAACGAACTCAATGAATTGCTGAACTGAAAACCAAGAGCGCTAACCATTGAGCAGCCAACCTGGCAACTCAATCATTACTAATAAAATAGCTCTTTTACACAAGGTAAAATCTTTGGATCAATGGCATACTAGCGCGTATATCATAACTATTCCATATCTTTTTCTTTTCTGAAATTGAGAATTATCACACTAAGAATCAAAGACCAATTTGCCAAATCTATTTCAAAAATATTTATTACAGATAATGCATAAAATATTTAATTCGGATGATTTGTAACCTAAAATTTATAAAAATTTAAATTTTTACTGTACTTATTTTCACACACATTTATACATTTATTTTTTCCCTAAATAATTATAATCCAGTTACACAATTTGCATAGCGTGATTAAAGGTTCTCAAAAAAAATTTTTTTTCCATTTTGCAAAGTTTAATGCAATAACTCTATAATTAAAAAAATTATGCAAATTATTAAATGAGATCAGCGGTTAAGAATATTTTTTAGACAGGTCGCAAGTTCGAATCTAGCTACTGCTGAACGATGGGACATAGATTTTGGGCTTCTGCTTAGTGCATGCTGATCGTTTTCGGTGAATGCTTCAGAGTTTTCCACGATTCCTCTTTTGTGATCGAAAGATGGCAGAAATAACAAAAAGACATCAATGAAAAATGATTCATGAAAGCAAGCTCAGTTAAGTTATGCAGAGGTGAACTAGACCATGTAAAAAAAAAAATGAAGCACAAAAAATGATTGTCATAAAAAAATCTCTAAATAATCTATAAATAACAATAAAAAAAAATTTTTTTTTAAAAATTAACTTTTAAGTTTCATTAGAAAATTGATACACGGGCAAAACTTAAGTTGACTCAATAAGGTAAAAATTATAAAAATCAAAAATTGTTAATAGTTACTTAGTTGGATTTAGAAGCTTTGCGATTTCAAACATTTCTTCCGGAAAAACTTACTGGAAGACACTATGACGGTTATATTTAGAATTTTATTTATTTTTCATCAACCTTATTTCAACAGCAGCCAGATTTTTCATTTTCTGACAGGTTCACGTTTTTTCCCTCCCACAGTAACACTGAAGAGAGGTAGAATTTCAGAAAAAAAAAAAATTCGTATTTCTTTTTTTCCAGTAAAAATGTTTGTTTATCCAATTAGCCAAATGACACAAGATAAATGGCCAAGTCAAAGAATATTATTTTTATATTTATGAAATATTATAGGAATGTAGTTCGTTTATCTCGCTACCATCACTTTTTGCACAAGCGGCTAATCTGTTCCCGGCAGACGTAAGTACATTCGGAGGTTCTATAAACAAGCAAACCTGATGTGAGAATTGAAGCCACAAACTGTTACAGTGAACACAAATCATTGTTTAGTTAGTTGCTCAGCTTATAAAAGTATAAAGGAAATTTTAATTTAATTTGCAATTGTTTTTATAAGTCACCTACGGTTGCTTTTTTGATTTAGATTGTACAATCACTTTTTACATAAGAGCCAACAATTGACAGGGACCATGATTTAAAACGAATTCCGCACAACAAACATCCATGTCTGAAGTGAGAATCGAACATACGAACTATTGCACTGAGCGCAAATGTTCACCAAGCTGATAGTTCGACTTGCATTCACTCGAATCATGTAATTTGAAGGTAAGAGAGAAAACTACGTGCGCATTTACACACAAACGTACACATACATATAATGAAATATACATGTACACAGATATGCACAATTATATAAAACAATGGAAATAAAAAATCATTATCATGACAAAGAAAAATAAGTCCACAACGACAGAAAACATTTAAGTAGAACAAAATACGAGAAATTGTGAGTCATTTACTGTACACACCGAATCGCTCCAATAACTTATAATAAATCCCATGAAATCGCTTAGGCTTTGGCATAAAACATCATTTAGTCACAATTATCTTGGTAAATCTTTGTGACTTTTGAGTCGTAATCAGCATTTGCAGATTGTAAAAAACCGGATGAACTTATTTCTTGATGATTATAAAACGTATGCCATTTAATAAATTATGTTTGTGTGCGTACGTGCATAATATATGGTCATTTAAATTCAGGCAGTCTTGTCAAAGTCAGAAGCATAAATAGAAGTTTTCGCCTCTTTTTTGACATAATTTATAATATATAAGCAAAAAGGAATTAATCCGGACGGACTGATTTATAGACTAAACTTCCAGCCTATGCACACAAGTTTTATAGTAATCTTCCCGAACAGAACATCCTGGTTAAGAAACGCATTCTACCAGAAGTAAAAATTAAAACTATATTTTTATTTAAAATAAATATTTTTAATATAGAACAGAAAAAAATTCGCTAACACAGGTGCACCCTTTGAAAACTAGAAAAATAAAACCCAAAATCTAATTTTTGGGAACTATTAAGTGTTGATAAAGAATAGTAAACCTCTGTTACAATAAGAAATGAGGTTGCTAAGAAACGTTTATAAAGGATCACGTTATTTACGGGGGTCGCATTCTGCTTTATCTCAACAAAATATTAAAAATTAATCGCAATATCTTAGTTATCTACTTATGTTCTTAAAAATACAAGTGAACAACAGGCATTACGCTATTATAGCATTTTACGCTATTTATTATACATTTTTATTCCTAATGAATATATAACACACTATTTCATTTGCTAATTAATATTTTATTTTTTTAATATTCCTGAATTTAAAACATTGGCATCTGTATCCTTCATTTTCTGCAACACTCGTCCTTTACGTAAACTATAATCCTTTAACTTACAAAAATATATTTTTAATTATTTTTTTGAACGAAAATTAATTTACTAGTTACGGACAATCATTGAATAAATTAGTAATTTAAAGTAAGAAAAATTACAGAAATATAAGCATGATTAAGTAATCTACTGTGAAATTGTTAATTACTAGAAGCTGAAATAACCAACACATTCTCAGCAATTAGCCAAATAGCACAAGGTAAAATAACGGGTAATTAATTATCTAACGGCAACAGCTGTTCAAAAATGAGTAAACATAAAAATAGTGATTCTTCAAATTTTTATCATTAAAATAACTTTTGTATATGGTAAAGTTATAAAACAAATTACTGAAACGGTAATTTAAATTTCTTCTATACTCAAATTTATAGAAATAAAATCAGGATTAAGAATTTAACAATCAGTATACAATAACAGAAGGTAAAATGAAAGACGATCTATAGTTAAACAAATAACGACTGTATTAAAAATTAGTAAGTAATGGTAAATGCTGAAATTTTTATCACAGAAAATTACCGTTTTTAATTTAATATTCTTAATATTATATTAGTTACAAAACTTATCAAAATTAATTCCAGCACGACCATTTTACCAATTAAAATAACAAGAACAAATTTAATCGAAAATTTCATAAGAAAATAATAAAAATCGGCACTTTACTATTAACGGGATTAGACACGTCCACTAGCTATTTTAAAATGATCGACAAATTCACATGTGGGGTTAAATTTCATTAGGAGTTTAGTTTTGTCGATTTAAAGTAAAATTTAATATTCTGACAATTATTTTTATGCTTCAAATTCTTCGCCAAATACAGCGTTTTGGCGATGTCAGAATCAAGTCACTTTAAAAAAAGATGTACCACAAAAATCATAAAATTTTCTGAAGATTCTGAATATTCAAAAAACAAGCATACATACGCAAAATGGTAGAAAGGAAGGGACAAATGCTATATTTGATTTAAATGCATGCAAAAAACGGCAGACATGGAATTATAGAAAAAAAAAAAACAATTCAACCGAAATAAAGTAAACAAAATATATTTTTGTATAAGTATTGAAAAAATGCACATTCTTTATTTTAAAGTTAAGATATTCATCTATAAAATTTCAATTAACAACGGCAAAAAATTTATCTAGGAAATATTGAATTAAAATCTGAAGCCAACTTTTTATCATTGTTCTACCTTAAGAATATACATTAAAAATGAAAGAAAAAAAAACATCAAAATCATTCCAGTCACAATTTATTTATGCAATAAACTAGAATGGAAAAGCATTTGACAACATCTCATATTACGAAGTTTGGTAGTCTAGCGCAATGGAAAGGTATGTTTGTTCAATAACAATTCAGAAATCCACACTTTTCTGCAAAACAAAATGCAATACTGGGTCAAGATCGTTGGAGTGGAAAGCGAAATGCTAGTTTCCTTTGCGTAATACACTTCGGCTGCTGGAAGTCGTCTCCATCCGATGAATAACTCCATAAAACCGGATGCAAAAGTGTGAATCAGAATCAGAAGAGAACTTAACGCAGCCAATCGGATTTCCGCGAATAAAGATCACGTTTTGGAACATACGAGAAAGAGAAAGCTTCTATGTTCAGCGGCTGTTCAAATTCGACAGATAAAGATCATTTAAGGCTATTTCAAATGACCTTCTGAGTTGAAATAAAGAGTTCAAACTTTCTTCAGATTGAACGGCGGGAAAAGACGTGAAGTGAAAGTGGAATGGGAAGTAATAAAATCCTCATTAGTTTCATAAAGAAAACGTTTAGAGTACTTCACAGATAAGATAGTACACTACTTAAATCCTCAATACTTTCATTAAGAAAAAAAAATTAAGAGTTCTTCACCGATAAGGTAGTACACTACTTACAATCAGTTTATGTGAATGAAACGGAAAATTTTTAAACTCAGCAAATAAGAATTGAATTAATTTCTTTTTAGAATGGTACATGCTATGTGGAACTAATATTTAGGGATCTATGCAATCAAGTACCCAAAACTTTTGGTACTCTTTATTCTATTTTCAAAATTTTTAATAATCACTGACATTTCCTGGTTTTCTCGCTGGTTATAAGTGAATAAATAATCTATTATCCAGTGAAAATTCTCAGGGAAAAATATGTAGTGTCAAAACATACTACCACGATGCGAATCAAGGACACGAATGTTAAGATAATATCGGCAGCGCTAACTATTCAGCCGGTAGTTCAGGCAAATAGTGTTTCTAACCTGGACTGCTGATCAAAATTACAGCATATTCAAGTGTGAATTTCGAGAAGACAATGAAAACTCTCATGCAACCATTACCCTAAACATATATACAGGAAACAGAAACAATCTTACATTGTTCAACGATGGTAGCATTGAATTTGGAATCTTCAAATCCGAAGAATTCGGTACTAATACTGGATCCTAACGAAGTTAAGTTTTAAAATTAATTTTTACATTAAAATAAATGATATTTCAATGCGATTAATATGAAAATGTTTTTCTTTAAATGAGAATTTTTAGAGACTATAGCGGAAATCTTTAGTCTATGCAGTGTCAATTAATGCGCATTTGAAATAAAATCGGAATGCCAGGAGTCAAAAAAATTAATGGCTAACGAAACATAAAATGTTAAGCGTAAAAAATAAATCTCGTGAGCATTCTAAAATGCTAATTTGAGAAAAATATGAATAAATGATGTATGTAACCAAAATGGCATAAAATATATCATACTACGATGTACAAGATTACCTAAAATAATTATTTACAGAAACAAGATGAATAACATTTCCTATAAATGCTCGGGTCACAGGACTGATATGTTTAGACATGCTGTTAGACAACTTGAATAGAAATAAAACCGAAAAAAGACCTAACATACACTATGTACATCCTATTCCTAGAGTGAGTATTAATCGACTTATTCTTAGGTTCTCGTCAACCTGATGCCCAAGGTCATTGAGTAAATACTGTAGACTTTTCAAACATATTTAATTTAAAAACGTGTGAAGGAGGTCCATATTAAGGACAGCTGTTTCATTAATATATAGAGCAAATTGCCTGACATTTTGCTGTATTTTTTACAGGTACATAAACAAGTAAGCTGCAAGAAATCTGGAGAGCCTCAAAGTATTCTCCCAGAAATGCAAGAATGCAAAAAATAGAAATGCTAGTTTGATGTTCAGAGCAGCCAGATCCAAAGACATCATTTAAAGTGTAATCGGAAAAGTTAACATTTTCAGCATTTTAAAACTATTAATTTCTGGGCCTTTAACTGATAAGCAGGAATAAAAATCCAAAAATTTTATTTCTAATCCTGGGCCAAATTTTATTGTCACATGAAGAACCAAATAACAATCCGAAAATATAAAAAAGAAAGAGTGCAGCAAAACGTTTTCATTTTAAATGTATTTGTTAATTGAAAAAATAAATGTTAAAAAATAACTTGGAAAACGAATTTGAATATAAACTCTGAACCTATGAGACAAGCCAAGATAATCGAACTCAGCTAGGACAATCGGAATGAGAAATATATTAATCCAGTCTTTTATGCACAAGCTTTGACGTCTACCTGTTATTTCAAAAACCAAAAAAACTTATGTTTTTCCCAGTCCAAAGGTTTATTGAAGTCAAGTTTAATCGAACATTGTAAAGTCCCTTTTACGCTTTTCCCCTAAATAGCTTTCGCGGAAAAAAGACGTTCCTTTCGTGACTAGAAGATAAGTTCGATACCTGATTAAGCCGAGAATTACCGTACTGAAGTACTGTACTACAAACAAATATAGTTCTGTATTATCCAATGTACTTTCGTTGTACAGTTATTTAAAATGTGATATATGACTAGTGCATTCCAGCGGCTACAATCGTCAGAAATAAATTACAATATCTACCAAAATTGTAAACTAAAAATCTAAAAAATAGTACAAAGCTGGAAAAGTTTCTACAATTAATATATAAATTTACTTTAATAATAAAAGAAATATAAAAGAAGTGGAAATATAAAGAAAGAAATATAAAGTAATAAAAGAAGTGGTATTACTAACCCATTGGCACATAAAGAGAAAAATAAAACAGCTGTAGATTTTTATTGCATATGAAATTGTAATCGCCACTTGTTCCCATCATTCATGAAACATGCGATCACGTGTTTTTCTTTTTTTTTCCTTCCTCCGATCAAGATCAGTTTTCGCACACCTACCTAATCAGTAAAATAAAGAGTGGCGCTAATCTTTACACTTGGATGTGTCAAACGATTTCCCGGAAATACAGGAAACTTTGTACCCATAACGAACAAGCATAAATAGCAGATTGCAGGGGGGGATGGGAGGGGAGACGAGAGAAAATATAGTGTTTCATTAAAAGTATTAAATTTGCTTACAAGTCAAAAGCAAGATAATATGAAATTGTAGCGCCAATAAATTAATTTAAAAAAAAAAAAAAAAAAAAAAAAAAAAAGGAAGTGGTGTATTACCATGAAGGTTTTGTTTCGTGTCAAATTATTATGGAATCGATAAATTGCACATTAAAATGAAAAAGGCATATAAATATAATTTTTTAATCATACTTAAATGTGAAATTAATTACACGGTGAAGTAAATAATCTTTCTATACACGGTCCTTATTTAATTATTCAAATATGAAAAACTGGACAGATATCCAATAATGGATACGAAAATAAATTAAAAGTATTAACTAATAATTCTAAATAATTACAAGCTGATTAAATTTTAAAAAATACTGAAATACAAACTAATAAATTAGTCACAAATTATCTACTTTTAGTGCAAAAACCACTTAGTTATTATCATCAAAATAAATTATTCATTTTACGCGAACCATTTTTTATGTATATTAATATCTTCAGCAAAAATATCTGCAACTCTGAAGGGCGTAGTTTTGGTGCAGTTGGTCATTCTGAGGTTGCTTTTTCCGCACACACACAAGAAGACTAATACGCCCAGAACATAAAGATTAAGAACACAATAAACCACCATTCCCGAGATGAGAGAATCCATCCCATGAACTGAACTGAAGTAAAAGATGCTGATCATTTAGCCTAAATTTTGGCTTGTCACTCAGTCATTTTTTTGCCTACTAAGATTAACTGGATAGGGACTTACCAAATAAAATAGAAACAGAATCATTGCAAAGTTCGAGATGGGAATTGAACCAACGAACTGTTGAACTGAAAACCAAGCGATAACCATTCAGCCTCGACCTTCACCCTAACAGTCCAGAATGTCTTAAAATGACCATGAATTCTGAAGAGAATGAATTTTATTTTGCTAAAATCTTACTTGCATCATTAATATTATTTCATCTTTAATATCCTTTTATTACTTGCATCATTAATTTATGTATGAATATTATTTCAGTTTAAGCTTTTGAATTTTACTTCTTTGATAACAAATTTGAAAAATTCAAGGTCTTCCAAAATGTATATTTTTCTAGGTTATATTGTTCCTTGTTATTTATTTTCCTTTTTTTTTTCCTTCATTTAAAGTTTAATGTTATTTTATAACTATGGGTTTTGTGTTCATGTGCATCTTTAGATATTAGATTTTGATTTGAGTACTATAAAAATAAATATAAGCATATTTTAAAATTATTAAACAAATCATTAGAAATTTAAATTTAGTTTAAAATGTGCATTTTATAGTTTTCGCGGGGTCAATTCAAATGTGATTTTAGTTTTAATTGATATTTTAAATTTTAATAATTTATATATAATTTTTGTATTTTCATAATTAACCACCCTTAATTTGTTTTTCATCTACGGACAAAGAGATTGATATTTGCTCCTATATTCATCTTTATTAATAAATTTTATCATTAAAAATATGCTCCTCTTTGTGCGGACAAAAATAGGGAATTTTTTCTTCTCAACATTAACGAGCTGACAATAATTCTTCCATTCTTTGTTTACAACTTGCAGATACAGAAAAGTCATTCAAATGGTAATTAGAAAAAAAAGTTGGCAAGAAATTCCTTCACTACAAAGCCATCACAAGTTTTCATCCACGCCGTCAACAAATTTAGAACTCAAATATGATAATACAATGTGTTACCATGTCACAGTTCTCCCAAACGGATGGGTGGGGAGGGGGGAGATTGTTTTTCCGATTCAAAATAAAGCCCCGATGGCGCAGGAAAGGCGACTTTTTCAGCATCGAAAACTGCCACCGAATACGATTTGCGAGAGAACGGTGTGTTGTTTTGCAGCTGGTGGTTTCATTTTCGGTAGCAGCTGGCAAAGAGCCCAAGAAAAAGGATTCAAGGTTGCTCAGGAGCTGAAAAACACCGGTCAACAGACATGTTTACGACATGCAACTCACTGCGACAAGGGAATTTGAGCAATTTCAGAGGCGTCAGGGAATTAGAAATAAAGCAATTGCAAACGAACAAAGTGAAAAATAAACACCATAACAATGAAAGTATAAGAATTTAACCACATGGATAAACAAGCATGGTATTAGGCATTATAAATGAAATCGGGAAAACACAACAATTCAAACTATCATTTGCACACCATCACTCATTCGATTAAAATAAACCCATGCCTGGAATGCAATGTGAGTCTATAAATTGGAGGACTAAAACCCAGGGCGCTGACCATTTTAATTAATTTTAGTAGCTTATGGTAAAAAAACCTTACAATCGAGGCAAGAATGCAGACAGGTTCAATGCCTGATTTTTCCGAAGAAAACTTTTTTACGAGGTCTAATATATACATATTAAGCCACCCAACCTGTCTAGTGGTTAGTGTAACTAATTGCGTATGGGGAGGACCTGGGTTCGAATCCCGGCTCGGGCATGAATGTACTTTTTCTTTCTCTCTCTGTGTTTCTTGTCCTTTCCTCAGATGATGGATGAATGTGGCCCGCCCTCTAAACGGGTGTGTGGTGGTGTGGCGTGGGCAATGCTACTCGTACCTCCGTGACTGGTTCACAGGTACGGGTAACGATAAAATGAGTAGCAATTGCCGGCCTTGTTGCGGCAAATGGTCCAATGTACTTACTTGCTCAAGGGTGCCCGCCATTAGAAAAAAATATATATACATATTAATGAGCTCCAATGCTTTTTATTTCAGTGATATGAGAGTTGTCAGCTCAGGTGTCGACTTAGTGACTATCTTAATCAAAATTTGCCAGTGGTTATGTTGAGCATCTTAGGTTAGTGAGAAAAGGCAATAGCTGACATCTAGATAACAATTTAACTTAACAAATATGGAACATTTGTTTTTTAAATATTGACACATTAGCAAGTATATTGAGAAAAGCTCTAATTTTATCATATCATTTTAAACTACTTAGCTACAGCAAAAACGAAATGGGGAAAAAATTAATTATGAATCTGTACATTACAAAATAATTAAAAGTCAATTATTTGGATTTCATGCATTAACTTTCAAAATTTTTTACAATGGCAGGAACTATATAGTAATACAAATAACCAGTAAACAACATTTACGATTTAACTATTGCAACAGGTAACTTTTTTAATTCATTTCGGAGTAATTATCACTGCATACGTCAAAGAGAGTTCGGAACAGCTGAATTTCATTTTGCTTACATTTGCTTGAATTTCAAGAAATTTCACAAAAAAAGTCATTTTATGGGTAAGTTTTGCGCACTATTAATATGAATCAATCATTTAAAAGCAATATGTGATGTTTTAAATCAATAAATCCTACGCTAAATGGACCGTTCTAAGTTTATATTCATCTGAATTGCTTTTAGGCGATAAAACCTCGGAAACACTTTCAAGAATAACCTTCGTCCTTCGAAGAATAACACGAAGCTAAACCAAATATTCGCGGGAAGGGATACGAAGTCACTTCACGGTTATTAATAGCGGAGACGAAACTGCCCTTTTATCGTCCAGTCTGATACACACAGTACCAAGAACTGTGGAAGACGGCAGCACGACGAAGTCAACAATAGATAAGAAATATGCCAACGTAGCTTTCTTCCTTAATGCTGTAGCCAGCACAAAAGAAGTGAGTCATTTTCAAAAGGTTGAAGATGTCACACGTGCTATAAATCGAAGTTTCTTTTAAATAATATAAATTTTTGAGAATAAAGTTAGTTTCTGTAAAAAAAATTGAAAAAAAAAAAAAATTGAAGTGTCAAAAAATGCGTTTGTAAAATGTTCAGAATGGAAAAACGCATGATAAGCATGCATTTAGGATACTTTCTTTTTAACAGCATTGCGTCAATGAATAATGAAAATTATTAATGATATATATTAGATTTACAGATTCATTCATAAATCTTTCAACCTTAAATTCAAATAATAAAAAATTAACTTACAATAAGTTATTTTTAAATTAATAGCTATTTTGGTAAAAAAAAAAAATAATAATAATAATGAAAATCTTATTGCTAATGCAACAAATTTTATCAAATTTGTGCATTATAATGATGCATTATTTCAAAATTTACAACTCTTAAGCGAATAATTCAACAGCCCATAACTATTGCAAGGTTTCTTAAAGCATACTTATGTCTTCTTGTGACCAAATAAAGGCGGCGAGGGAAGAAACCAACAAAGCACCCACCTCGACAACTCTAGTTAGAAACCTATGTAAAAATACAACTTTGTTTGGTTTTGCTTGTCGCTCAGTGATCTATTCTTATTCACAAGGTCTATTCAGATCGGGACCAAAGGTTTAAAGTGGATTACGAACCACTACAAAAACACCCAACCTCGATGATGTTTCAAACCCATAAACTGTTTATCCGAAGGCAAAAGCATAAACCATTCGGCTACCAGCTTGGCTGCAGAAAAGAAGAATCCCCCCCCCCCATTTCCATTGTTTTAACTGTCTAGTATGGAACCTAAGACATTTTATTAAAAAGAACTGTATTTGACCTTACACCACTGTACACCTCAATAAACCAGTTTTAAAAATGAGACAGCTGAGATGATCTCATGGGATTCTTCGTACGATGAAAATATTGCACTCTTAAGGATGGGATTTCCCAAGTTAAAATCCGACAATGAAACAAAGTAAAATGGGTGTTTTGATCCTTCACAATGAACAGTCTTAAAGCTTAAGCTTTTGTTGAAACATGAACACCTGCCTCATATGGACTTCTAGGAGAATTTTCGTTAGATATTCGACCGTATTTATGTACTACAAGACGAGAGTGCAGAAAACTTTAACGACCCCATTCCGAAATGCCTGTGTAGAAAAAAGAATTGCAGTGTCTACACTTCGCTGTTTCATTAGTGGTTATGGGATCAAACCAGAGATCTTCCACTCTCCGAAGAATGGCACGTAATCACGTTGGCTAAGAATGGCCAATGTGAGTATCTATATTATTAGTGTGACCAATATTAATTTTTGAAGAGAAATTCAAATTAAAATCCTATAATTCAAATTTTTAACGCTTTTTGCCATCGTCATATATTCTATCAACTTATCATTAATAAAGAAACCACTACTAATATCAAACAAACGTTTCTCTATAAATTATTGTAGTATTATTGGGAAATATTTCGGAAATTTAGACACAAATATTTTAAACAAATTTGGTTTGGTTAGTATTCACGATCACTTTTGCCCCATAAGGGATGGATAATTTGATAGAAAACTTTAGTTTGGTTTTCTCCTAACTCCTATAAACATCTGCACCCAATATGGGAAACAAACCCACGAACTGTAAAGCTGAAGGGCAGTGCTAACCATCAGGCTACCAACTTAGATATTTTATAGCTCTGCTGCCACACTATTTATAAAGCGTAAATTCGACTGAAACCTGTAATTCACAGTAGATTTTGAATCACTACAAAATGTTCAAACCAAAGATAGAAATCGAATCTACAGTTATTGAACTGAAATAATTCAATAGTCATCACATTACGTCTAAATAAAGCAGACTTCGTCCCAACAAAACTGCATTTTCATATCGTTATTAGTAAGAACATGTAAGGAAACAGCCATACAGCAATATCTTTTTATTCCCATTATATATTACATTTGGGAACGAATCCCTTCCACTAAATATGTACACATTAAACCAGAGAACGGCAATTTCCACACGGTCACTTACCGTTCTTCCGACACATTTTAAAACAATTTACGGATTGCGATCGTTAAATAAAGCAAGCTGCATTCCAAAAGTTACCGGCAGGGAATTCGAAAATGATCACACCATATCTTCCGACGTGCGTCATTGTTTTGAAAAATACTGGGCATTTTATGAGGGCGAAAATGATTTTAACGCATTTCGCGAGCTCTAAGCGCATATTACTGAAAGTCTCTGTTAGAAGAGTAACTATGGTAACATAATGTTATGTTAAAATTACCCTTTCTGAGAAACACGTTCCCAAATTAATTCATGAATTCAGATTGTTACCCTCCATTAGTTTTCTAAGAACTATTTCACGAAAAATACAAGCGCAAAGTCATTAAAAATTAAAATATGTATGACATTATTCCAAATGGGCAAAAAAGGAAATTTTAAAGAGATTTAAATATACGTTTTTAATGAAATGTTAATTAGATAATTTTTCCATTAAAAAGATTCTGATAAATGACCTAAACAATGTGATAAATAATAATAAAAAAAATTAATGACCAAAAAGATAGAAGTGTAGCTAGTAGCTGGAATGATCGGCTCTCTGTGCTTCAATTCTTAAGTTTATACGTTGGATACTCAAGGTGATGGATCTTAATAGTCCTTCAAAAACCACCATAAAGCAAACGAGATTTCGTGGTTAAAATATAACAATAGTAACATGAATCAACTCAATACGCAAAACATAGAAGGATTTCATGTAAAAAAAAATGGTGATAGCAAGTTAAAATCCAAAATATTTTTTAGAAAATCTATTATCGATCCTGCTTTATTTTCTACTGTTTGGCTTTAACTTAGTAGTTTTAAATAAAAGTGCATACGTAATGTTTATAAATGCTAGTCAAAACGAACTGTAGAAACATATATGGGAGACCGTCTTCTACAGTTTAAAGTGACCAATAGTCTACACTGGATTCCAAATCACTACAAACATCAAGATCTGATGTAGGAATCGAACTCACGAGCAGTATGGATTTTGATTCATGAATAAAAAAATAATCATTAATTATGGAGTCATTAATATAGTTAAGGGCTCATTCACACTGTGATTTTAGGTACGATCAGATAAACAATTTATTCGCATAAAATTGCTGAAAAAGCAACGTATTAACATATCAAATTAACAATTCAAAGAGCACGTGTAAATTTTATGCGGTATTATATTTATTATCCGCGTTAACTACGTATACCGCATTTAAGTGATAAAATTTGTAATAGAATTACGATAACACTTTACAAACACAGTGATTCATTCAACCATAAGACAGTTTTAAGATTTTCGAACCCACGAACTGTTTTATCAAAGACCAGAGGAACCAACCATTCAGCTTACAGAACAGTGTCAGTAGCTTAATGAATTCTTGAATGGCGTAGCTGTCGCGTGCGAAAATTGGAGATCTTGACTTTACCAAAGAATGTTTTCATCGTACACAGCATTTTCCGGAATAGATTGCTCCAGACTCGATCAAACCACAGTCGAACAACTGGAGATGGATATTTAATTTCTACATGTGTCCAGTGGTTTTAAAGTTCCCAGCCAGCTTGATATGGTTTCTTTAACATTATACAAGTTACTTTTGAAGGAATTTCCGAATTTCCTTGTTAGTGAAACATAAATTGGTTTCGTTTGATTTGACTTGATTGTCGATCAACGTTGTCGATCGTCATTTTTTGCACACGAGAGGTAATTGGAGTGGGGCCTACACTTTGTGATAACGCAATTACTTTTTCTCCAATTTGTATTAAATAGAAATTATGGAACTTCTTATGATTGTCTTATGAAAAGTCCGAAAAGCTCAAGAGATTTAATAAGAACGAAAAAAATTCTTCTGTAAAACAATATAATGGAGTGTGCGGATTTATGCTGTCAAAATTAATTTTAATTTTTCCCATCCCCAACATACTGCGCTACTCTTTTACCTATTGTAGATTAAGCAATTTTGATTTTTTATGTTTGCAGTATAATGAACATTGAAATTCAAGTTTAGAAGCTTTATCAATTATAAATACTTTGATCACACACAAACAAAAAGAATAGAAACAAGTAATATGGCAAAATGTTAAATGTCTCACAACAGCATTTGGCAATAGCGACAAATTACTCATCGGATTTTAGTTTGTCCTCTTAACTCCATGTGTATACAAGGGTTCATTCAATTTTGGACAGTATAAAAAAAATAAATAAATCATGCACAAGACTTCAAAAAAATTTCAGTCATAGGTCTTCATTTTGAAAAAAAACATCATTACATGTCACGTGTCAGACAAACCGTAAGTAGGCGTCTCATTACCCAATATGTTAACGCTTGTCTTCTATTTTAAAATGAAGAGGTCATTCAGCTTACCAATGAGGATAAAATGTATGTTCCACTTCGGAATTTTAGCTATGACGTCACGAGTCATTGTCTTCATCTCCATAAGCAGCGCATTCGATAGAATCCTTTCGCGAAAAAAAAGCAGTATACAGAGAGAAAAGAATTGAAAAAAGACGTCCTTCGACTTAATCTCCTTGACACTGACTGAAATGACGCCACTGTAACATATAAAATTGGCATTACAACTCATAGAAGAGCAAACGATTTATTAGCGATAAGTGCCACATAAAATCGTTTCGGATAAAAACAGCTGTTGCGGCTTGGAAATAGCAATCAAATGTATTTCAGAACTTCATTTTCATAGTAAATAAAATGGCGAGGAAAAAATAAAAAAAACCGCACACATAAAAGGAATGAGAAAATGAAAGCTTAAAAAAAATTACTTAAAATCAATTTAAATTTTTTTAACTGAGTGTAAGGTATCAATCTATATCAAATAATTCCTTCCTGAATTGTATCCCTTACATCAAACAGAACACTAATACATACAAAATCAGAACAAACATCATATAAATTGCTACGCTCAAAAATATTATACACACAGTAAACTATATTAAAAATTGGAATGCAAAAAAAAAAAAAAAAAAAATTAACGCTTCCATAAAAATAAATAAATAAAATAAATCTGAAAAATGAAACCACAATTCACAGGATCAAAATTTAGAAAACAAACAAAACCATAAAATAAATTTGCAAGTCTATACCTAGTGTTTACTAATTTTTTAAACGTTTAAAAACAACGTTTCGTTTTACAAATAAAATACATCTATAATAAAAAAAAATATTTCTCTCAATATATATAATCCTATACTATGATTTTTCTAAAAAGCATATACTAATGTATAGACATTGATTCATGAGAAACTTGAAGTAAACACCATATAGCAATATTTCACATATATCAGAGAATTTTCAAGATTGGATAAATAATTTGAAGAGGAAAACCTGATTTTTGGTCATTTTTAATTTAAAAGTTCCCTCCATATTCAAACACAGCAGCATTTAAAGAAGGGATAACAAAAAATTTGAGGGATTTTTTTCCCTGAAAGTCCGTTTTGTGTTTGCCTAATAGGAGATTTCCTTTATAAGTTATATTTATGTATTTGAAGACAAGTCTTCAAACATTTTTGGCTAAGGTACTAATTAAATCTTAGAGCTATAGAACTGTTAATCGTTAAACTAGCAGCTGAAATTATCTCAAAATAAGGATTTAGCAATCGAACTACAAAAGAAACATTTATGAATTTAACAAAAATATTGGTTGATTAAAAATATATTTTTATTGAAACACATTTTTTTTCAATAAATTCGTTTTACAAAACATTTCTTTGACACCTAAACAGCGAAGAGTAAAAAAATACAAAGAACGGTAAACGAAGCGTGTGCGGTTAAATTAAAATAAAACAGCGTCAAGCTAAATGAATGACAGAAACACTCCAAGAGTACCGCTAACAAGGCGTGTGAAGCCAATGAGCTTGTAGAGACAATGATGCCATTATTTGTTGGTTCAATGATCGTCTAATTGAACAATCTTAAACTGACCTTGTAAAGTGACATGTAAAGTACTTGAAATTGAAAGCAAGTGTCACTCATAGCCACGACAGCAAAGGATACAAGATTCATTTAAGATAATGAATCATATTTTAAACGTTCCCTTTCTTTTAATTATTATGTAAGCATTACCCGATGTAAACATTGTTAAAAAAAATAACCACGATGTTATGAATTTTATAAAAAGTAATTACTCTCAACAAAAAAGACAGCCAAATGGGTACATAATTTGTAACTATTATCAGTAGTAAGCAACGGGTAAATCTTGGTCTACAGGTAAAACTATATTTTTTAAGAACAAGAAAGTCACATATTCGATTGTAGTCACAGTTGAACAATAGGAGATTAATATTTTGTAAGTGCTTAGCGGACCACCTAAAGGTTTTTAGAAAACTTGTGAATAACCACTGAATCTTACCTTTCAGAAAAACACTTCAACATACAGTGGGTCGTATTCATAAACTGCAATAGAGAAAATCGGGAACAGTTTACAGCACCTACCGACAGACGAGCAATTGCATTGTAAATTTTGTATTTTTCATACTCAAAAACTAATTAGACAGGGATCTACAGTTTAAAATGATTTATGGAACCATTAACTCAAGTCCCAAGTGTGCTTAGAATCGACAAACTATTGAACCACAGCGCTAAGCTGCCAGCTCGGCACATCACAAAGCGAATAATAGCAGAAGGTTGATAAAAAGCATTTGAATATTTAGTATGTATTGGCCTTTGAAGAGGACTTTTCATAGAAGTGGATTATGATAACGAGTCATAAGAGGAAATAAGGAGTACTCTCAAGTAAACATACCGACAGAAGAATACATAGAAAACTCAAATGTTTAACAAGTACAAAGATTGAACCTGGAATCTTCCTGATGAGGACAGACCAACTGCAGGTAGGTGAGTCCTGAGAGTTGAATGTTACATTTACATTCTCTTCCAGATATCTGTCGGAAAGTTTTCTCCCTTGCAATACACGTTTGCAGTCCACAATCTATTGGAAGTTCCTTAGGAAGATAACACGCGAAGCAATGCTTTCCAATTGTTAAGGTACATCGTGAAGCGAAGTCGATTACTATGTTAATCATTTACAGGCTTCAAACATTGATAATCAAACACAAATAATTTGAAATAAATAATCTGTGATTATATATATTAGGTTGGGGAAAAAGTAATCCATTATTTTTTCGGCAGACATCTGTAGTGATCGCTATCTCGTGAGGTATCTATCAAACAATTTCAGATTTATGCTCGTTGGAAAGTTGACATTTGACACTAAAATATCCTCTTGCGGTTTTTTGTTTGATTAATTCAGTTACGAGTACAAGGTTTTAAAAATGGAAGACAACAAACAGAAAATTCGATACGTTTTCGTTTTTTTGTTGTAACGGCGAAAAAGATAGCCGGGTGGCTAAAATTGTGAAAAGGTGTTTATCGTCCTATATAAGACTGTAACAACCAGTTACGTACAATTTTTGTTTCGTCGATTCCGTTCGGGTATTTTTGATGTTAGAGATGCACCTCGCATGTGGATACAGCATCGTCGAAATTGTATATAAAATATCAAAAATGATCGAAGTTAACTGCATGTCAGCAGTCGTAACGCGCAAGACCTAAAAATCTACATGAAAGCTGTTTTAAACCTTTTTACAAAGTGAATCCAAAAGAAGTTATATAAAGTTCAAGTAAAAATGGATTTCTTTTTCCCCAACCTAATACATGTAATACACAAACAGAGCAGATCACTTATCCACACAAATTATGAAAATTAGAGAGTATTTTAATGATACATAAAACTGTTAAAATGATATCGCTCTATTTTAGCTATTTACGTTAATATATTTATATATTGCATTTTATTTTGTTTTTCTTCTTTCGGTTGAGCTATTCTTATTTAACCAAACTCGGAAACAAAACAAACATGTTACTCAGAGATTAGATACGCAACTCCGTGAATTCCGGGGCGATCACGCGGCAAACAAAGCTCGTGACATTTATGAGCTGAACATACGGCGGACAGAGACCATGTTTAGAAAAACGAGCAGCACACAAAGCGTATGCACTCAAGAAGCACACTGTTTACAGGTAAAAGAAAAGTGTCGTGTACCCAGGAAGTGTGGCTGAGGGAGATGGACACAGCTGGTGGACTTCGTGTTGTAATTACTCACTCGTCGGAAAATAGATTACCGTATTTGGTCAGCGAAATGTAGACTCATGATGGATGTTAATTTTGCTTATCACGCACTAAATAGGCTGAATCACTCGGTGGAATAAAATACAAAAGCAAAGAAGTTACTATGTCTTGCTTCCTGAGAAATATGTCGACAAAAGAACAAAATTACATTGATAAATAACAATTGACTTTTGTATGATCGTTATGTAAGTCATTATGATAGTTTTTCTATTATTTCAAAACCACAATCAAATGACGAAGTCAAAACTTGAGCTCGTCAAATCATAGTCAACCTATCTTAAGATAAATGTGGTCGGAAATTTTAAGCTTTAATATACAATTAGCTGCAACATATGAGTTTCGTTTGTTAGATGTTCTAAACCCAATTTTTGAACATCAGAGCTCACGTCTTAAAGTGAATTCTAAATAAATAAAAATATATAAGACTGAAGTGTAAATCAAATTTATAAGTTTGTTTTGAAATATGTAACTCTCAGATGTAAATTCGGATAGAAATAAATTCGAAACCTGAAAATACTGTTATATTTTTTTTAACTTATTTAAATGATTTCAGTATATCATAATGTACTGAATCAGGCTTAAATCAGACTTAATTTCAATTAATTTCACGTTTATATATTCGCAGGTTAAAAAATATAAACTTATTTGAAATACTTTTAAATGATAGTTATCGCTACCTAACAACTTTGAATGGAACAACTTTGATACCCCACAAAAATTACGCGCCAAATCTGGCACTCCCTACGGACTTTTTAGGGTTGCTGTTTCTTATTTTGGAGTTGCTAATTAAAGGTTTTTTCAGCTTTTAGATTTTTGCTTTTGCCACATTTAGCATTTTCTTGTATTTTGTATCATTTTTTGAGTTTTCTTTTTTTTTTTTTTTAAGTTTTTTATGCATTATTTGTATTTAGCAAGTATCCATCTTGGCGAAAAAAAAGGCGCCAAAAAAAGGTATTTTGCTTGACGAGAAAAAAAAGTCGCCAAATTTACGATTTTGGGGAGTTTATCAAAGTAGTTCCCTTTCAATAAATTTATAGAACCAAAAAGAACTCTTTATTAAAAAACATAAAGAAAGATGAAATTTAATATCTTATGGTTCTATATGTTTTAATAATCTAAAGTCCGCCAACTGACGGATGATTTTTCATAAGCTTGATAGTTCGAGAACCTTCGATAAGCAGAAAGTAGATTTCAGAAATACTAGTTTAGATGGGAGTTAAGCGACGTTTTTTCTCCAATAACACGTGTTGACAAATGAATATTCATTCATATTTTAATAAGAGGGGTGTGAAGATCATTTATTACGTCATTCCCTCTTTGCCTGTATAATGAGAAGTCTCCAGGGTTTATTACGATACGATTATTTTTCGGTTGAATGAACAGGTTTTTCCAGTAAGAAGGTCAAAGACAAATGACCACTGAAAGGTTTACGAAGGAAATATTTGCATGAATTATCCCCTTCCAATAATTTAGAGCGATTTCGACTTTTGTGGTCAAATGTGTGAAGTAAGTGCTTTAACACCAAGGACGCCAAAATTACAACCGTAAACAATTTCTTAATGATTGTAGTTATTTTGGTCAATAAATATACGACCTTCTGTGTTATCATTAGGATTACAAAAACATTTACCTACATTACATTAATATTACAAAAAGATACGACCTTTAAAGATAAGTGATTTGAGATAATCGCGAAAATTTTGATAAACCTTTATTAGTAGCTTATTTATCTTAAATATTATTTTATCAATCAGAATTTAAATATAAAATTGTAATAAATTTTAAAATAGAAAAAAAAAACTGAACACTATAGAAACGCTTTACGACTACAAACAAATTTATGTACAGTTGTAAAGTAAAAGGTTTGGTTCGTTTGTCGCTCAAAGGTCATTTTTTGCATACGAGGGCTATTTAAACAGAGATCTCTAAAGTATTAAGTGGATTCCGAACCACTAATATCTTCAACCAATGTGGGATTTCAACCCACGAACTGTTGAACCAAAAGCACGAGCGCGAACCGTTCGGCTACCAAAACAGCGGTTATAATGTAAGACCAATTGATATTGTTTTATTTTCAGTACTGCATTCAGGTATTACCAAATTCTCAGTACTCGACAAAAAAATTGAAGCATAAATGTAATTGACAAAATATTCACAATACGATTAAAATGAAAAATCCAATAAAAGAAATAAAATAGTCGAAATACTTGAAATTTTTAATGAAAATTTAAATTAAGAAAAACTTTGATCCTAAATTAATACTTACATGCAGGTTTCAAACTGTCATTATTTTGAATGTCTGCAAACATTTGTAACTAGCAAACTGTTGTGGTCACTTAAATTCAATTAAATAGGACTATGATTACGAGCAGAAGCTTATTTCACCATTCACCTGCCAACACAGTTTAAAAATTTCAGACAATGACCATGAAACAGAATGTAAACTACCGATATCCTTAAACACCAAAATGTTTCAGACATTTTACAGACAAACTGTGCCGCAAACAGAAAATGAAACTAAAACAATTCGGTCCCAACACAATTCAGTACAAACTGACGAAAATAAATCCATAGTATAACACATGCAACAATAAAAAAAGAAATCCGATGACATTAATTCCATAGCCATTAACCAATATTTCCCTCACGAATCAAGAGAAATGAACTGTTTGAGAGTGAAAACAGGCGAAAGCTTCCGTATGGCGAGCTAATAAATAAGGTCAACGGATGGCGGAAGGATTCTTGAACATTAACCAGGAAACGATATCGAAAAAGTGTTAATTTTTACATCTTGTCTTCATGTTTTGTATTTGTTGTATTCGATATCCTTATTGTTTAACAATGGATTGAAACTAGATATAAAATTGCGAATTTCAAAATAAATCGTAAAGGAGTTTTCATTCAAATTAAGCGAAGATTAAAAATGGAAGTTTTTAGGATCAAATTACCAATTATTAAAAAATTCATCAACATATCAATTAATTATTAAACAAGTACTAGATTGAAAGTGTATAATTAAAGTGCATAATATTCCAAGCCCCTACAAACATATCAGTCCAAAATAAAACTCGAATCTGTTGAATCAAAGGCCAGGGTGCTAAGCATTCGGCTACCAGTTTGGCAAGTTATAGCTAAGAGCTTCAATTTTGTGAAGGCTACGCATTCACCTTGACGCAGCATAAATGACAGCTCAACATTGAAATCCGATGTAAAATTTTGAACATACCCAAGGAAACTAATTAGAGTAGATTTTTATAGATAATGGACAATTTTACATGTTGAAAGAGGAAACATGTAAACCCCCACATTACCCAAGATAAGGATGACTGCACAGAAAGCAGAGACAAAACTCATGTTCCATAATTCGGTAATAATTTTGATATTACTCGAAACCTTGCGCGCCAAATATCCAAAGGACACATCAAACCAGTATATATCGACAAAAAATTATCTACAAGGTAAAAATAATTGGATAAACAAAAACGACCTACTCCTTTCAACAGTGTTGGAAACTCTACGTGACACAATGCTACGCCCACGCTGTTCAGAATAAAAGATACCAAGCTCGATCTAGGCTACTGTTAAACAACGAAAATGGAAATGATTGAACATTGTTTAATGGACAGTTGGAATTATAATATATATATATATATATATATATTTATATCGTAAAGTTTTTTTAAGAGACCACACATAGTATGTGTATTTTGGTAGAAAGTTTTAGTGAAGTGAGCCACATTCTAGTTTTACTAAGGAGAAAACACGGAAAACTTCTAGATATCTACAAGCAGACACACAGACTGGAAGCAGAAACGTCCAACTCAAGATGTTCAAAAATGATTGAGAGCGAATCCAAATGTAACGGGAGATAACACATTTCTCCTTTATAAGTATGAGGTGTATTTATCCAGAACTTCTTTATGACATGAATACGACCTTTTGAAAGAAATATTACGCTGTTATAACGATTATAATTTTAATGGTTTTTAGATCTATAGTTGTCAACTACTGGGCATCGAAAATAGGTTAAAAAGAACATAGCAGGATAAAGACTGAAAGTTATTTTAACTATGTTGCCTCACGAAAAGACTTCAATATAGTAGATTAAGTCATGTGTTGCAAAGGTGGAAACTCTGAAAACTTTAAGTTTATGCAACAAGTTTTCAGAGTTTCCACTTCCTTCACAGAGTTCAAACTTAGTTTATGCAGGGTATAATGGCAACCTTCATCTCCCATGATTTATTGAGGCCCAATGTGTTGGAGGCCAAGCTCTTTAAAGTAGAAGATTTTGCGTTCGATCCCTGCTATTGCTGAACAACGAAAAACAGATATTGAATATGAGTTTTCTGGTTTTCGTCATTTAAGAATACCCAATATCGCCTCAAAAAAGTTTGGCACAGTGAATGAAAAAAAAATAATTAAGTTTACGGATAAAAGGCAGTTTACTATATATAATTTAAATTTACATCGCTTAATTATATTTGTTTTTTTACAGGTTAAGCTTAAAAATATTCCCATTTTTAAAGTGATATTGATTAGTAATGCAAAAACACGCAACTGCTTCATTCCAGTGATACAATACGGAATAAAAGCATGAGAGCAGAAAGTGCATCCGACCTTGGTAAGGTCAGGGGATAAAAAACATCCGATCTTCTGTGGAACGCATTACCGACAATCGGGAGCGAATCATCGAAACGGTCAACCCAATCCCACAAACTCACGTGCGCAATCATCAATTTCCCATCCGAGGTTTTAACTTTCCATTTCCTTTTTAGCACTTGCCGGAAGATCGTTCTCGAAAAACCGTCGGGGAGACGGGAGGGAGGGGTGAGCGAGCAGATAAAATATGGATAGAAGAGAGCCCTGACCCACTTCTCCACTGCACTGTTTATCTTTTTTTTTAAAAAAAAAATAAACGTTACGCAGGTGGCAGAATTCCGAACACTCTTACACATAACCATAACCGGAAGAGCGCAATTCATTAGTTTTCAATGTTTAATTCACATGAAAAGAGAACACTGGATCAAAAATCTAAATAATAAAAACAATGAATTTCGTTTCATTGTACAGCTTTTTTTTTTCTCTTTTTTTCCCCCCGAGCTAAATCCTCTCAAAAGAGAGGAGTCAAAATCATCACAAGCAATCACGCCCGAACCAGGAACCAAACTCAAAAAAAATCTTGAAATAGCACCCGAAAGACAATACACGAAGTATGAATAAATTTCTCACAATGGCTTTAAAAAATTAGTCAAAACATTTTAATTTCAAGTTGTTTAATGATTAATCAAATCTGGGTTGAACGGCGCATACCTACTATTGAGCCTTTGAGACGTCAACATTTAAATTTTATTAAACAATTTATTTAATATGAACGCATAACCAGTGATATAGAGCCTATATAAGCTTTTATTTCATAATAGTGGAAATATGGGGCAACTTTAAATATTCATATCCTTTCCTTAAACTTCGACACTGCAAAGTGGTCAAACTAATAGCTAAAATTTGTAAGTCTTATTTAAGCACACACTGCATGTGTTTTCAGGAAAGATTTTATATAAATAGTGGACTATATCTATGGAAAATCCCAAATATTCGCACAAACATATCCCATGCACAAAACAAAAGCGCAACATCGATCTTTTGTTCCACAGTCGCTATAATTGAACCCGGGACCTTCCGTCCGAAACGCGCATGATCATCTTAAGGCCACAATAAGGCCTTCGTTCAATTTTGAAACCGCATAATGGATAGTCTAATGGCTAACAATTGTTGTAAGATATTTTAATAACCTTTGCGTATGATGTCTTCCAGGATGACTTCTCACAGGTAATGGGCCATATTCATGTCTCAAGGATCGAAGCACAAGAAATTCACAAATACACCCACCCAGATATATGGATCCAGAAGTACAACAAGTGTCTTCCTTTAATTTATAATATCCATTTAAGTCATTTTGAATGCTGTTGCGAAATTACGAAATGAAAACGAAAAGTTTCATAGTGTTTTCGTAAAAAAAAAAAAAATAAATAAAATAATTCCGAGCTCCGAAAAAAATGAGGATTCGATTCGTAATTAACGTTATCAGTGTTAACCAAATAAACTAGCAATTCGGAAAGATAAGAGCAAGCCTTTGATTTCTTAATTATGATTATTCGGATAGTCAAAAGTGTGACGATATACACATAGATTGAGAGTGGAGCAGACTTTTTCTCAGTACAAGGTGAATGGGCTACAGTAACCAAATTATTTCTAACTGAGATATCGAAGTTTGCGATGAGTCAGAAAGAGAAAGTTGATTTAGATGTATATCAGACCAAGACAATTTTAAATAGATAGAGCTCATTAAATTAAATGTAATGAGAGGTTTTTGTTGTATCAGCATGCTTCCTTTTACTTAAACCAGATTTGGGCTCAACCAGTTAGGTGGAAATAGATGTGTAGGAGTATTCGTAATTTAGAAAGAAGAACCCAGCAGAAGAGCCCGAATACTTGACCTGCTACGCTCAGAGGTATCATTTCACTTGGAGGACATTGCAACCACAACATATTAACTGTCACCTTTTAATGAATATGTCGGATCTTCGTTTAAGCAGGGATTCTAACTCACATCTTCCGATAATGTGAACGACGCCCTAACTAACCAGGCCACCACGGACTCTATGTACTATGGGAGGTAACATTTCTTAAACTTCTTGTATCTAAACTTATGTAACTTATGACTATTCTTATACATGAAATTAACATACCAACAAAATGGAGAAAAACATCAGAATTATAAATCATAGACACGCACGGAACAGTGTTCCATAATCACCACCAAAGATAAATGTGTCGAACAACTTAAGTCTAATAATGTTGACGTTCTGAACACTTTGAGCCACTAAAAGAACTTATGGGAGAAATTCGGCTATATGCATGTGTTGAAAAACCTGAAAAACATTGATGACCGAAATGGGAATGGAACCACTGTTGAACTCAAAATCAGAGTAGTAATCATTCAATTGCCACTTAGGTTAATTTCTATCTAAAAGATTTTCCATAACTAGTGGGCTGTATTGACATATTCAAAGGGAGGAAACCTGGAAACCATCCGCGCATCATCTAAAAATTCTCATACAGAAACTTCGATCTCCTACTATTCAACAAAGGCTGGACAATGAGAGTCTAAAATGAATGCATTTATGCCCTATAAATTTAAACAGTTTCATCACACTTGGGATAATGTTATGTAATCAATGCCTGTTTATGTGCCATGCAGATGCAACAAGGAAATACTACACGTACTCTAGATAACATCATGTAAGCGATTCGCAGAATTATTCCTATCCGTTTATCACCTGTTGTGTAGATAGATAATTTCAAACCGGCGATAAAATCCAATCGCATTCCTTCAGCAAGAATTAAAGATAAGCCATTATCGATATTTTCAGGGTCGCCGCAATAAACATTCGACGTCAAAGTCGTTCAATTTTTTTTGAGATTATGATAAGAAAGCGTCATCCGTTGGCAAATATCCATTGTATTTTTTTCCGGTAACGTACTCACGCGCCTCGCCTTCAAAAAAAA